>VMBQ01009503.1:0-26949 GCA_007657795.1 Dreissena rostriformis
GTGGGGTCACTGACTCTGATCTGCAATTTAGCAGAATATTGCCTCTTTTTGTACTTTAAAATGTCAGGTTGATGTTTGCGTGCACTTTTTCTGTATATCTGCACGGTTAAAAGTTTTCTGGAATTTTTAGGAACTTGTGGATTGTTTTTGAACAGTTTTAAGTATGCAAGCTTGCTGAAATATTAATCATTTGAAAACAACATGATTGTATTAATAATTTCAGCATTTGTTGAACGATTCTTCAGGCTGCGAGGGAATCTACTTTTCTACTTCAAATCAAAGGAAGGAATCCATGTAAGTGTTTGTTTATTAGCTCACCTAAGCCCAACATGCTCATGGTGAGTTTTTTTTTATCTCCTTTTGTCGGTTGTTTGTCCTGTGTCGTCAACATTTACCTTGTGAACATTCTTGAGGCTACATTTGTACATTTATTGCCCAATCTTCATGAAACTTGGTCAGAACTTTATGTTCCAATGAAATCTCAGCCAAATGTGGTGTGTAATACTAGGTCACCATATCCAATTAAAGACGAAGCTTGTGAACACACTATAGAGGCCAAATTAATTGTCCACTCTTCGTGTATTTTGTTCAGATCATTTATCCCAATAATATCCAAACCGAGGTCAAAACTGGGTCACACAGGGTCCAAAACTTGGTCACTAGGTAAATAAAAAAAACTTATGAAAACTGTATTGGTCACATGTATTGCCCAATTTTCAGAAAGCTTGGTCAGAGTAATTGTTCTGATGAACAGCTGAGTTCAAAACAGGATCATGTGGTTTCAAAACTTGGTCTGTATGTCAAGTTGAAGAAAAAGGTTTTTAAAGCTCTATAGGGGCAACATTAATTGCCTATCGTATGAAACTTGGTCAGAACATTTATCCACAAATGTTTCGGCCATGTTTAAGAAAAATTAAAGAAAAAGTTTGCGAACACTCTAGTTGCCAATTTTTTTTCTTGAAACTTGGTCAGAATATTTGTCTCGATGGAATCTCTGCTGATTTAGAAACCTGGTCACATGGGGTTTAAAACTTGGTCACTGTGGTAAAAAAAAATGACCACAAGGTTAAATGTAACATGAAGGGGATGAACACTTTATAGGCCAATAACTGACATTAATATTGGGGGGTTCAATAACTGACATAAATATTGAAGGGTTCAAAAATTGACATTAATATTGGGGGGTTCAATAACTGACATTAATATTGGGGGGTTCAATAACTGACATTAATATTGAGGGGTTCAATAACTGACATTAATATTGGCGGGTTCAATAACTGCAGTTAGGATTGAGATAGTTTGCTGAATTTTGTATGTGTTGGTAGATTACATTATATAAATATTACATGTCTGACAGGGTGACAGTAAATTTGTCAACTTGAGGAAATACTGTCAACCGAGGCGAAGCCAAGGTTGACAGTATCTTTCCGAAAGTTGACAAATTTACTGTCACCCTGTAAGACATGTAATATTTATTTTATTATACCGAAAAACTATTCAAACATGAACAATTTATATCAACCATGAACATTTTTTATTATTATTATTGTGACAACAAGCATCGGAATGACAAACCGTTGGTTATAACCACAATAACCAACGCTTACACGTCTATTATTTCGATTCTAACACGATTTTATTAATAAGTCATCTGCGACATAAAGGTTATAAATGAGAGCTATTTTAACCTTACTTCTTTTACTTTTCCGCGTAAACGTGACGCCACCACAAAAATCAAAATCAAATGACGTCGACTTCTTTCAACAATTAATGTGACGTCATACTGTAAACATAAACAAAATGCATGCGCGAATGGGACAGTATATTTTTTTACCATTCCGCACGTGATTGCTAAGGTAGCGGGCGACAGTATTTTTTGGACAGTATTTTTTTCCCGCTCGGTCTGAATTTTGCACGTGATTGCTAAGGTAGCGGGCGACAGTATTTTTTGGACAGTACATTTTTTTCCCGCTGGGTCTGACAGTATTTCTATGTCACGATGGCCTATAGGAGTTTAGCATTGTGAATAAAAGTGAGGTATAATAATCTGATCTATTAACAGAAAGCATTTGGGGTCAGGAAAACTGTTACTTAAAATAGAAAAAAAAACAGTTTAAACTGAAGTAATTGAGAGATGGAGGTAGTATGCTGTTATTTTGTTTTTAGGTATCTAACACAGACCAATGTAAGGATTGCATTTGGGGCCATTTGCGGCATGGTCACTGTTACTAAAAATAAACAAATGTCTTCCATTTAATGACTTAAGTCTGGAGGGATGTATTGGGTTGTAACTTTCTCTGTTGGTCGCAACCCTTGCTTGCGAGGTTAATTCAATTCAGCTAAATGAGTTAATATAATTTTGAAAATCAAATTCTTCCAGATTGTCACATTTCTTGTTTTAATTTATAAATATTATAGTTTAGTATATACATATACTACATTACTACGGTACTACAGATATTCAACTTGAAATTTGTCTTTGTGATCAATATTTAAGGTGACTGACAAAAAACTGACAGCTATCTTGGGACAGCTCTTGTTAGTCAATTAAAATCAGTTTTGTAATCACATTTTTACACTGCATTAAAGAAACGTTTGTTAGATGGTATCATAATTTATTAACAACTTAATATCTACCGATGTTTGTAAATTACGAAAGAAGACAATTAGTAAATTTAAAACTGCGGTTACTTACCAATTGAGCTGAGCAGGCACCTACACGAAATAGTGCTCGCTGTCTCAGGGCACTATGCTATTTTATTTGCCCACTACCGGGTCATATTTGTAAACAAATAAAAATAATGGATCTTGAGGTTTTTATATGTGTATGTTTTTATTCTTTTTGCAGAAACAAGAGCCACAAGGTGTTCTAGTTTTAGAGAGATGCACTGTGGAATTGGATAGCCAAAGTTCAACAGACTGTTCTTTCATCATTGGCAAGTATTGCAATTTAATGTTTTAGTGATTCAAGAACAGACATAACATAATGTGCTAATTTTAAAAAGTGGAAGCATTGCACTGGTCAGTCCGTCTGTATGTCTACACATCCTGAACCTTCTGTTTTCAACTCCTCTTTAACGGCTTGGTTGAACTTGCTCAAACTTTCAAAGCTGAATGACCTGTGTGTGCAATTGATGGGATTTTGTCTGCAATCATTTTTGACAGAATTATGACCTTTTGTTGGTTTTTAACCATATATTCAAAGAAATTGAAACTCCTGGTTTTAGATTCGAGTTGGGCATTGAGGCAGGTGGGAGGAAGGCATCAAAAAGGTGGTTTCTGGTCAATAAATTTAGTTTGAATTGCCTAGTCTTGATGAAACTGTGGATACAGCAAGATTGCATGAATACCTAGCTTGTGACTTGATTTGTGTGCTGTGTCAGATACTATACAAGATTTCAACATGAAACTTAACCCATTTATGCATAGTGGACTCTCCCATCCTTCTAAATTGGATCAATTTATTTCCAAAATAAGGGATGTCTGGTATATTTATTTCTATACTTAGAATATATCTTACAGAAATTCCTTTAAGCAAACAGCGCAGACCCAGATGAGACGCCGCATGATGAGACGCTGCATCATGCGGCGTCTCATCTGGGTTTACGGTTTTTGCCGAGGCCTTTTTTCTAGACGCTAGACATAAATGGGTTAATGGGTGTGTAGATATCAATGAGGAGAAGTGCCAAGCTCAAGAACCATAACCTTACACTTTCTTAAATAAGAGTTATTAAACTTTGTTGTTTTTGTATGATATAACATTTTAGGGCTTTATCTCAGATACTATACAAGATTTCAACATGAAGCTTCATGGGTGTGCAGATATCAATGAAGAGAATTGCAACGCATATAACAATAACTCTAATTTTTTTATTTAACAGTTATTACCCTGTTCATTCATCCGTATATGGGACTGTCATAAAAGAAAATCAGGCTTATATTGCTTTTTTTATAGGATTGTACCATACATTGAAGGATTTGCAAGCATACATAAACACAACTTATTTGGCGGGGGATATTAATTAACGAATTTGCTTGTTTTCATAATATCTTAAATGAGTATGAAAATGTTTATTGCCATCAGGGAAAAGGTTAGTTTTCCTTATATTGCTTTATTGAATGCAATTGAATACAACCTGTTCTGAACAGTTTTGTTGCGTTGAGTCTCAATTTAGTGTACTAGGCAACCAATGGGAAAGACGAAAAAATCTTGTCGGACACGAGGTCCGATAACTTTTAAAATTTGTCGGACCTCGCCAGATTTTATCGGACCTCGTTTTTCTTTACCAAAGAATAGAGATACCTTTTGTAGAGTTAATTTTTATTATTATGACGTATAATTATGACGTTCACAATGTTTAACAATTCTAAATACAATAAAATAACAACTTAATGAAAACCCGTTCTATGAAGACATTTGGAAAAACTTGATCTAAAGTAAAGGAAGTCAAGATGGCGACGTTTTTTTTTGTCGGACACGAGGTCCGACAATTTGGGAAATATTATCGGACCTCGTCAAATTTTATCGGATTTGTCCGAGGTCCGATGTCTTTCCCATTGGTTGGTATTAGGGCCTGTTGGCTGTCTTGTTACACAGCAAGGTTTGCAGAATATGATAGCAACACAAATTTAATTAAGCCTTGCTATGGGAAAACAGTGCTTAATTCATGCATTTGTGTAAAGTGTCATTCCAGATAAGCCTGTGCAGTCCGCACAAGCTTATTAGGGACGACACTTTTTCGCTTTCATTATATTTTTGTTTCAAGAAAGTCTCTTCTTAGGAAAATCCCGTTGATACAGAATTTATAGTCCCTGATTAGCATGTGCTGTCCGCACTGGGACGACACTTCACGTTCATGCATTAAGAACTGTTTTCCCATAGCAAGGCTCATTTAGTTTCCATATTTCGACAGTTTTCGAGGGAGATGATGAGACCTACACATTTTTGGCATCATCAGAAAAAGAGCGAGATGGCTGGATTGAGGCTCTGCACATGGCCAGTTATGAGTGCCTGAAAATGCAGCTGCTGAGCCTGCGCGAGCAAGTCCAGCTGCGCACGGGGCAGGACCCCTTCAGTCAGATGATGAGGTCTGACACGGGAATGGAGTTTGAGACTCTAGGCAACATTGATACCAATGACCCAGCCATGGAAATGAGTCTAAGTAGGAATGTTTAAAAAAAATAGGCATGCCATTTCATTTCTGATATAATTAAGGTTTAGTACTTTGTAGAAACATTTCATTGCCGATATTATTAAGGTTTAGTCCTTGGTAGAAACATTTCATATCTAATATAATTAAGGTTAAGTACTTGGTAGAAACATTTCATTTCTGATATAAATAAGGTTAAGTACTTTGTCGAAACATTTCATTTCTGATATAATTAAGGGTTAGTCCTTGGTAGAAACATTTCATTTCTGATATAATTAAGGTTAAGTACTTGGTAGAAACATTTCATTTCTAGAATAAATTAACTATGTTTTATTGGTAAATTTGGCTGAAAATTTGCTTATTGTTGTTATTGACTTATTGTAACACTGTGAATATGTATACCATTCCTGTCATTCTTTCCTTCACATGGAACATGGTTGCAAACTGGAAACACATTTTTTCTCATTTTAACCTAAATTATTTCAATTCGGGTTCATGTTGTTTGTCACTTAATGTCACAAGGTGTATACTAGTTTTTGGTTCCATTTGTTGACTTTTTCAATGTGCATTGTGTTAATCAGATTTTATACTTCCAGATTATTTTCAACAAATGAAAAAATTAATACAAAAATTGACAATTTTCTTATCTTTGGCTCAGAAAACTGTTGATTAAGTTTCATGTGATATTAAGATTAGTATGTATCCAATGTTGGTCTTTCAGCCATCGAAGGATTGCCCAATGAAGGTAATGGCGAACCACCCAACCCATTTGCAGTTGTGTACATCATCATTCCACCGCAACAACAGAACTGGCTCCAACACAACCATACAGAAATGGTGGAAGTAGGTTTTCCGTTTCCATCAAAGTGTGTTGTTTGGCTGGGTAAAAGCAAGTACATGTGTTGAAATCTTTCTTGATTTCAAGTTGTGGCTTTCTTTTCCAACCAAAATGGCTATAATTGAAGTATATACTTCATAAATACATAAACTTCATACTTCATATACTTTGATTATCCATATAAGCCTCGCTGTAGGAAAATGGGGCTTTTATTGTCTAATCTTTTGGAAACTTGGTCAGAACATTTTTCTCAATGATATCTCCAAGATCGAAACTGGGTCATTTGGGGTGGTCACTGGATCACATTAATGAATGCGTGAACACTTTAAAAGTCACATTTATTTGTGCAATCTTCATAAAGCTTGCTTTATAAATAAAAATATATATATGATATATTGGCTGTGTTTGAAAATGATACTGGTTTGTTCAAAAACATATCTGCCCGGTGTTGGGGCAGTTTTCTCATAAGTCTTTTGAGAAACTTTGTGAATACTACAGACCAGTTGAGTTCCTTGGGGTTTCAGATGAGCATCTTATGGCCTTTTGCACTCTTGTTTTTGGTTGTGACAATTTGCAGACGCAATAAAAATGTATTAAAGCTCTTGCATTTTGGCCGTAACCTATTTTGCAAACATCTGAGTACATGTTATCGCTACTAAAGTTCCAAGCCTTTAGTTTGCTACTGAAAATGCAGTTCAAATGTAATGCATTAAATATATTATATTTTTTTTTATAGCAGATTATATGCTTATAACATAATATTCTACACGTATTTATCTTCAGAAAAACAACAATCCCCGTTTCTTGAAGACCATTGGCCTTGGGGATTCAGGTGGGCTCGAACCGACCATGAGGGTGAAGGTTACAGTGTTCCATGTGAAGGAAAGAATGACAGGAATGGTATACATTAGCTGGCATATAAAACATCTTTATGGATGTTGAATAATTTTTAAGCTCAAATTAGCATGAAGTGCTTTTAGTCTGATAGCTTGATTATAGGTAATATGAAAGGTATATACTTCAAAATTTCTCAATGCTCTTTTAGGGGGCATGAGAAACAATCATCTGTTTGCTGGGCAACCATAGTTCTTAGTGTTCACAGCTTAATAAAATATATTATTGTTTCACATTTTAAAATACAATAATTATTTTTTGTTGAGTTGATATGGACTGTATTATATGTATCTTATAGTGCAAATGTTATATTTCCATATATGTATCTACTTCAGATGACCCAGATTGGGCAAGTGATTTTCACCTTAAATGACGTTCTACAAACTGAAGATTTGTCTTTGAAATTAGCCCTTGTGTAAGAAAACTTTCTTTTGTTTTTGTATGACATATTTTTATTTAATATTATATTGTGACTCAAGTCGTAGCTTCAGACAAGCCTGCCCATCTGCAACTTTGTCATTCATCATGCATGTTAAAAATATTTTTAAACAGTCACCATGAATTTTAAACACCATGAGAAGACAGTGTGCCACGTTTATCACTCGTTATCCTATCTCAAAGTTCAATGTCATTTAGAGGTCAAAGTCAAATTTGGCAATAAAACAGCTTTTCCCGCCTGAAACTTTGTGATTCACCATTTAATTTTATAATAACTTACCACAAATGACCTCCATGAGGAGACAGGGGTCCCCTGCATCATCTTGAATCTGTGTCAAGTGGGTTAAAAATTAGGTCACCTGGTAAAATTTATAAAAAAAACTTATAATTCCTAATTTGTGACCTAATTTCCATGAAACTTAGTCTGAATGCTTATTTGGACTTTATCTAGGATAAGTTTAAAATTTGATCACATGGAATCAAACACAAGGTCACCAAGTCAAACCTTTTGACAATTGTTGAACCTTGATATCAGGTGACCGCTTCAGGCTTTCATGGCCCTCTTGTTACTTGGTTTATTCATAGTTTTTTTTCATGTTTTCAGGTAAGAAGCATTTATTTAGTTACTTTTACCTTCAAATTAGTGTTCATATAGTTTTTGACATGAGCAATGCAGCATACTGCATACTTGTGCAAACTGTGTTTGAACCGTGTTCTAGTAAAACCGGGCTAAATGCATGTGCGTAAAGTTTTGTCTCAAAGTGCACAGGCTAATCTGGGATGACACTTTCCGCTTAAACTTTGCACACATTCATTTAGCCCATTTTTCACAGGGTGTGGCTTAATTATATAAAACAACATTAATAATGCATTAGGGATCATGAATGCATTTTGCTTCAGGGGCAATGATGGAACCAAAGTGGGCAGTCTGAGCATAGTGAGCTGGTTGAACGACACTCATGGGAACACAACCAACTTATCTCATGGAGTAAGTGATCTTACCTTTGTTCTTATTATACCGGACACAGTAGCTACTGACCAGCCTGCATGAATACCGGACACAGTAGCTACTGACCAGCCTGCATGAATACCGGACACAGTAGCTACTGACCAGCCTGCATGAATACCGGACACAGTAGCTACTGACCAGCCTGCATGAATACCGGACACAGTAGCTACTGACCAGCCTGCATGAATACCGGACACAGTAGCTACTGACCAGCCTGCATGAATACCGGACACAGTAGCTACTGACCAGCCTGCATGAATACCGGACACAGTAGCTACTGACCAGCCTGCATGAATACCGGACACAGTAGCTACTGACCAGCCTGCATGAATACCGGACACAGTAGCTACTGACCAGCCTGCATGAATACCGGACACAGTAGCTACTGACCAGCCTGCATGAATACCGGACACAGTAGCTACTGACCAGCCTGCATGAATACCGGACACAGTAGCTACTGACCAGCCTGCATGAATACCGGACACAGTAGCTACTGACCAGCCTGCATGAATACCGGACACAGTAGCTACTGACCAGCCTGCATGAATACCGGACACAGTAGCTACTGACCAGCCTGCATGAATACCGGACACAGTAGCTACTGACCAGCCTGCATGAATACCGGACACAGTAGCTACTGACCAGCCTGCATGAATACCGGACACAGTAGCTACTGACCAGCCTGCATGAATACCGGACACAGTAGCTACTGACCAGCCTGCATGAATACCGGACACAGTAGCTACTGACCAGCCTGCATGAATACCGGACACAGTAGCTACTGACCAGCCTGCATGAATACCGGACACAGTAGCTACTGACCAGCCTGCATGAATACCGGACACAGTAGCTACTGACCAGCCTGCATGAATACCGGACACAGTAGCTACTGACCAGCCTGCATGAATACCGGACACAGTAGCTACTGACCAGCCTGCATGAATACCGGACACAGTAGCTACTGACCAGCCTGCATGAATACCGGACACAGTAGCTACTGACCAGCCTGCATGAATACCGGACACAGTAGCTACTGACCAGCCTGCATGAATACCGGACACAGTAGCTACTGACCAGCCTGCATGAATACCAGACACAGTAGCTACTGACCAGCCTGCATGAATACCGGACACAGTAGCTACTGACCAGCCTGCATGAATACCGGACACAGTAGCTACTGACCAGCCTGCATGAATACCGGACACAGTAGCTACTGACCAGCCTGCATGAATACCGGACACAGTAGCTACTGACCAGCCTGCATGAATACCGGACACAGTAGCTACTGACCAGCCTGCATGAATACCGGACACAGTAGCTACTGACCAGCCTGCATGAATACCGGACACAGTAGCTACTGACCAGCCTGCATGAATACCGGACACAGTAGCTACTGACCAGCCTGCATGAATACCGGACACAGTAGCTACTGACCAGCCTGCATGAATACCGGACACAGTAGCTACTGACCAGCCTGCATGAATACCGGACACAGTAGCTACTGACCAGCCTGCATGAATACCGGACACAGTAGCTACTGACCAGCCTGCATGAATACCGGACACAGTAGCTACTGACCAGCCTGCATGAATACCGGACACAGTAGCTACTGACCAGCCTGCATGAATACCGGACACAGTAGCTACTGACCAGCCTGCATGAATACCGGACACAGTAGCTACTGACCAGCCTGCATGAATACCGGACACAGTAGCTACTGACCAGCCTGCATGAATACCGGACACAGTAGCTACTGACCAGCCTGCATGAATACCGGACACAGTAGCTACTGACCAGCCTGCATGAATACCGGACACAGTAGCTACTGACCAGCCTGCATGAATACCGGACACAGTAGCTACTGACCAGCCTGCATGAATACCGGACACAGTAGCTACTGACCAGCCTGCATGAATGCCGCAGCTAGTTGGGAGCTATGCTGGCAGCATGTGGCATAAGACCCCTTTTTGACCTGAAAAGGCTTATTTGTTAGTGCCCTTATTGTAGTGGAAACTATCAATCCGTGAGTCTCTCAGTCAGTCCGCAGAAACAAATGTCCACATTATTTGATTAGGAAATTACTAAGTATGCTGCGGACTGCATAAGCTAATCTGGGACGACGCTTTAAGCACATGAATTTAGCCTGGTTTACCAGAGCATGGCTCTTATAATATATATATATTATGTTATTTCAAATCAGTGGTATATAATAGTAAACTTAAAATATATTGTATGCACTTGTTCCTAACTCTTCAGTTGCTTGTAAGAAAATGTCATTTTTTTTATATCAAAAGACATCTTCAAAGGACATTTTTCTTTGCTTGTTTTTTTAATAAATTTTGTTGTTTTTTTCTAGGATGAAGATGTTTTTACAAACATAGTACCTGCCATTAGAAGCCGCACAATGTCTGTGAAGAGACGCTCCAAACGCCTTGAGACTCTCAAGCCTCTGTGTGCCAACATCACAACCCGAACATTCCGCTTTGAGACCAATGATTCCGTCAAGCTACTTGTCCACGAATACATGGCAGAGAGCAAGTTCGCCTTTGACATTCCAATAAAAACACTGTATGTTGGTCCAAAGTGAACATCTCTACTAGTCTTTTATGTGATAGTCTGTATTGCAGATTATACTTATGTAAAGTAGCAGGCCATGAGTATTTACTTAAATTCAAATTTGGCATTTATGATGCAAAATGCCAACAAAAGCTTTGGTTATTTTAAATGTAATTATTATGCCCCCCTTCAAAGAAGAGGGGTTATATTGCTTTGCACATGTCAGTCTGTCGGCGTGTCGGTGTGTGTCGGTCCGTCCACCAGATGGTTTCCGGATGATGCCTCAAGAACGCTTAGGCCTAGGATCATGAAACTTCATAGGAAAAATAATCATGACTCGCAGATGACCCCTATTGATTTTGAGGTCACTAGGTCAAAGGNTGGGGGGCATGCATGTTTTACAAACAGCCCTTGTTCTTTATACCATCGCTGGTTGTGAATAATATTTTATGCGCTGGGGCATTAAGGATATTGATTTGAAAACATAGGTCTTACTTCTGATGAAACTATTAATTTTTCTTCAGCATGAAATTGCGTAGTTTTTTTTTTCAAAAAAGACTATTTCATCAACACATAATTTGTCGATTTCTGATTTTAAAAAGAAGGAATATGCATTGTTCATTTTCCGATTTGTTAATAATACTTGTCCTTGATAAATGGAGGGGGCACTTGGGAGTGTTTGATGTAGCGAAGCAAAGTCAATCACAATCCGTTATAGCATGACCTTGAATTTTGTCTGTTCAAGTTAAACAGCTAGTTGAGCTTATTGCGGTTATTGTCATTTAAAATAAAACTCTAAAATCTACTTTCTAATCTTGTGCACTGTGCATCTCAATAACCAATTTAGGACAACTTGGTTTTATTTGCTAACTAAATTATGTTTTTGTCAACTTGCAGGCAGCTGTTGATTGACGAAGAGAAAACTAGAATAAAACATTTGCAGGATTTAGGCCAGGTAATTATAGTTTGAAACATTGTAAAGAACACAGGTTTATTGGCCTAGAAAAACAAAAATAAGTATCCAATATACGAGGTCTTATACGAGACCAGCTTTTTATTTCAAAATATACAAAGTTGCAATCACATCATTGGACTATCTTTGTGTATGCCCCTACCATCAATAATGGGGGCTGCAAATAGACTGTGTCTATGGGTATACATAGAGTTTACCCTGTCTGTGGGTAATCAACATGTTTTCTTTGAAATAACAAAAATTACAACCATGACGGCGACGGCCATCTTCCTTGATTTTCTTTTCTTCATTAGTTGAGACAGTCATTTTAATCAATTTTTGGAGGAAAAAAATCTCCACTTATGTCTGGGTTTTTACGATAACCTCTATTTTTGTTCTCAAATCATTTTAAGTCATTGAAGTTTAATACGTCCAGGGGGTGGGGAAGTTTTCTTTTTATGACGTAATGAAAACTGTCAAAGTCTTATCATTTAAAACCACAGGCTTTTTACATTCTTTTTACATAACAACTTTCAGTTACCCAGACTGCTGGAGTCCGATGTTGCCTCGGACATCGCTCATCGCGCTGCCACCATATCCGCATATACTGATGCAAGCAATGTTCTGACTTGTTACATAGGTGCAGTCCTTCAGAAGGGTGCTAACAACAAATGTACATAACTAACAGTTTGTCTTTGTTGTGAAACGGCTTCACTTAAAAACATTTGCACAGTCTTCAGGGTTTTTCTATTGAAAAAACGTATCATCATTTTATTGTATATTGACACTGCAAAAAATACATTTTTTGTCATGTTTGTGGTATAAGAAAGATCTGCTGTTGTTGTTTTCGTTTGCATTCTTTCGATTGAAGCAATTGATCCTCGTTTTGGGAAAACTGGGCCTAATGCATAAGCCTGTGCAAACTTCCCAGGCGGTTCTTGGATGACACTTTAACCCTTTGCATGCTGGGAAATTTGTCGTCTGCTAAAATGTTGTCTGCTGAATTTCTAAAAAGTAGCATTTTCTTCGATTTTTTTTCTAAGACCACTATCAGAATAGCAAACAGTTTGGATCCTGATGAGACGCCACGTTTTGTGGCGTCTCATCTGGATCCAAACTGTTTGCAAAGGCCTTCAAAATCCGGTTCCAGCGCTCAAAGGGTNTTGTAAATTGACACTGCAAAAAATACATCTTTTGTCATGTTTGTGGTATAAGAAAGATCTGCTGTTGTTGTTTTCGTTTACATTCTTTCGATTGAAGCAATTGATCCATGTTTTGGGAAAACTGGGCCTAATGCATAAGCTTGTGCAAACTTCCCAGGCGGATCTTGGATAACACTTTAAACATATGCAATTAGCCCAGTTGTCCCAGAACATGGCGCAACTATTCTCCAATGTGGGCCTTCATATTGACACTGAAAACTGTGCTATGGGTTGTAAGTCAGCCAGTTTCCTACACTGCATTTAGCTGTATCTCGCATCCTGTTACGCCTGCTGCATGATGGGACTTCTTGTTGGAATGTTACCTTGACATTGTAGAATCTTGGCTGACAAACCACATAAAAAGAGGGCTGAGAGGGTTCTGACAACTGAATGATTTTTATAATGATCATCTGGGTTCTTTGATATGTATAATGTGGCCCATGATGTGCAGTGCATTTTGCGGTTATTTAACCCTTTGATCGCTGGAACCGAATTTTAAAGGCCTTTGCAAACAGTTTGGATCCAGATGAGACGCCACACAACGTGGCGTCTCATCAGGATCCAAACTGTTTGCTATTCTGATAGTATTCTTTGGAAAAAAATCAAAGAAAATGCTAATTTTAGAAATTCAGCAGACCACATTTTAGCAGACGACAAATATCCCAGCATGCAAAGGGTTAAGGGTACCACCACTAGATTCTATATCATGAGGTATTATGCAATTTAGTCTGAGCATCTAGGAAATATGTTTTTTTCCAGAGAATGTCTTTCAAAGTGCATGTAACTTCTATCCTTAATAGTGTTGCATTTCTGGGCAATGTGTATTGTAGTTAACCGGGCAATGGAAAGCTGCATGTGCTATATACCAAGATATCTGCATGTCAACTGTCACTACATATACTCAACAAATGAAGTACCTCCATTCTTATCAAGGTACTGTGCTTGTGTAAGTTGAGTAAAGTTGTATCTTGTATGCTGGCTGTTTGTTCAACTGTTAAACATTTTAACTTCTGTAATTAAATAGACGGCATTTATAACACATTATAGCACATGCTGTTAATGTTTTTATGAAAAGCGACACAAATCTGTAAAAAAAAAAATGTAAAGCTAATTATGTGATTATACAATCAGATTTGAATTTAAACTTATCACTAATTTGAAAGAATTAATTGCAAAGATTCATTTCAAATTGAATAATGCATTCACATATTTTGCATATGTCAAACTGTCTTGAATAAAAATGATACTGTGATCATTTTCAGGTTGCAGTTTTAAACCAAGCAGTAAAAAGGCAGATAAAGAGCTTGAATTTGTTCCTTTAAATCTACACCTTCAAAGAATGACAGTTTTAAATGAGGCTACAGAATCATGTATGTATATTTGGCTCCCTTCACCAATAATTTCCAGTAGGATTGTTTAACATTAGATCCTGGACATAAAACTTTAAAGAGAAATTCCCTTTTTAAAATGTTCTTTTCGAAATTTTATCAACTTCCCTGGCCTTGAACTAAATCTCGGTTGATTTGCATCCGGTTCATGTATCCAACTCACATCACAGAAAGTGATATTAAAGTGAGATTGCACGATTTTGTCAAATATTTATGAATTTATAAAAAATGTGTAAAAAACTTATTATACATATATTTCCATATAAATTAAAATAAAAGTTAAGAAGAACATGTGTCGAAAAATGCCAAATAAGCCAGTTATTTTATTCTGAAATCGAAAATGTCTGTACAGTCGAACTCATCAGCATGCATGTACGATGTGAATCTAAATAAAGTTTTAGTGCAGATTTGTCATGTGACACAAAGACACAATTTTGTTTTACTGATCATTTTAATTTCCTGCAACAATATCTATATATATGACACATGAACACTAACTCCGATCCTAATAAAAAGACGAATGCTTCGGTTATTGTAGGAAAATATGTACGAAATATCTTTGTCGCAATCGGCTCGGGGCGCTTATTTTGTCTTTGCTGCATTGTATGAAATTCGTCTTCAATGTATAATTTTTCTTGCCTATTTTGTGTTTTTGTAACATATTTTTATCAATATATTATAATTTAACACATATAAAATCGTATAATCTCCCTTTAAATATGATAGAATTGATAGATGTCTTGTCTGCCAGGGGGATCATATGACGTCATCACAGCGGGTGCCTTTGTCGCCCATTCACGCAGAGCGCGCAATCATGGAGGCCTGAAGTCCATGCTCCACAAGCTGCAGGAGAGTTACACCCCGGAGGGGACACTGAGCAAGGTCACAAAGGTCAAGCGTGCCTGTGACCTTGTGAACTGTGTGCACCAGCTGCAAGGGGAGATAAACACCCTGTGTGATCGGGTGTGCCACGAGGCACTACGGGGTGACGGCTCAGCGCTACAGACTGCCACACTAGAACTGGAGCAAAAGGTGGCTGTTTTTTTTTTTGTGTGTCGTACACATAATGCTCGATATCTCAAATGCTTTCTTTGTTGGCTTCACAATTAACTGGATATAGTCTAAAGTAATCACCTATTTGTTAGATTGATTTCATAGCTCAGTGTCTACTACTGATCCAAAATACTCTCCTATTTGTTAGATTTATTTCATATGTCAGTTTCAAATACAGATGTCCAATTCAGATATTCAGGTGAAGCTTTGTAGATTTAATTATTGTAGAATTTTAATCGGTTCAAATTAAAAAAAATGTTTCATACTTAATCACTGTAGTTTTTAGCTCACCTGTGCATGGTGAGATCTTGTGGTCACCCTATGTCCAGTGTCCAACTTTGTTTGTTGTGCATCATGTGTCGTCATTTTCTAGCTCGTTACCATTTTATGTACCACATTTTTAGCTCACCTGAGCACAACGTGCTCACAGTGAGCTTTTGTGATCGCCTTTTTTCTGTCGTGCGCCGTCAACATTTACCTTGTTTACACTCTAGAGGCAACATTTATTGTCCAATCTTCATGAAACTTAGTCAGAACATGTGTCCCAATAATATCTTGGACCAGTACGAAAATGGTTCCGGTTGGTTGAAAAACATGGCTGCCAGGGGGCGTGGCAGTTTTCCTTATATGGCTATAGTAAAACCTTGTTAACACTCTAGAAGTCACATTTTTGGTCCAATCTTCATGAAACTTGGTCAGAACATATGTCCCAATAATATCNCCCACAACACCATCAGTGTGGTAGTTAGAGAAGTGGTAAAGGCCATCATTGATATTTCTATTGGCGATTACCTTCATCAACAGCTGTCCCGGCCTGGGCTGTTGCAGCAGTGACTGTGCTAACAGTGGCTGTGCTAGCAGTGGATTCTGGTGTGGCATTACTGGTCTCTGCAAAATATAACAAATGAATTATTCATTAAAAATGTTGAATTAAAATACATAACAGTATTTTTTCACAGTTGTTGAATATTTCTTGACACAACTATTGGGCTACCTATATTTATCTGACTCCATTGGTTCAGCTGCCAGCTCAGTAATGATCTTCTTGGAGGCTGCTGCCTCTCCATCTCCAGCCTTCCACTTCTTTTGTCTACGTGGCATGATGAACTTCAACTGTCGATTTCTATAAAAAAAAATATCAGAATGTCTATCAAAGTGATCTGTTCAGTTCCGTAGTCAGAAGCGGTTTGCCGTTATACCAACTTTAAACTCCCGCCGAGCCGACGCGCGCATGCGCAGAACGCCTCTCTATCTACGCTTGCGTCACCGCTAAACCAACGCTCGCTACCGCTCGCTACCGTGAAACCAACGCTTAACCAACGCTGGCTTCAGAGGTGCACCGCTTTGGCAACGCCCGTGTTTTCGATTTTTTTCCCATTTTGTGCCCGGTGACGAGCGTTGCCGAAATTCGACCCCTCTTCATTCCGTTCAAGGAACGCGCCAGCAAAGTTCTAGCGGTTTGACAGGGCCTTTAGTGAGAACATTTGTTCTAACGATATCTCGGATGAGTTTGAAAATGGTTCTGGTCTGTTGAAAAACGTGGCTGCTGTTTTCCTTATATGACTATAGTAAAACCTTGTTAACAATCTAGAAGTCACATTTATTGTCCAATCTTCATTAAACTTAGTCTGAACATTTGTTCTAATGATATCTTGGATGAGTTCGAAAATGGTTCTGGCCTGTTGAAAAACATTGCTGCCAGGGGCGGGGCAGTTTTCCTTTTATGGCTTTAGTAAAACCTTGATTACACTCTAGAGGTCACATTTTTGGTCCAATGCTCATGAAACTTGGTCAGAATATTTGTACTTATGATATTTGGGCTGAGTTTGAAAATGTTTGAGATCCGTTAAAAAACATTGCCGCAAGGGGGCGTGGCATTTTTCCTCATATGGCTATGTAGTAAAACCTTGTTAACACTCAAGAAGTCACCTTTATTATCCAATCTTTATGAAACTTAATCAGAACATTTGTTCTAACAATAGCTCGGCTGAGTTTGAAAATGATTATGGTTCGTTAAAAAACATGGCCGCTGGGGNTCAAAATCTAGGTCACTAGGTCAAATGTATAAAAAAACATGTTATAAGTCACTTTTTTGGTTCAATCTTCATGAATCAGCTTGCCTTTTTTCAGAATAGTCTAGTTCCTTTGGCTCTCAGGTGAGCGCCTAAGGGCCTGATGGCCCTCTTGTTTATCTGATCTTGCTCAATTTGTGTCAGAATGTTTATCTCGACAATATCTAGGTCATGTTTGAATCTGTGTCATGTGTGTCCAAAAACTAGGTCACTAGGTCCAATCTTTAAAAAACGTTACCATTAGAGGGACCACATTTATCTTCTAGACTTGATTAAACTTGGTCAGAAAGTTTATCTTGTAAATATCTAGGCCAAAATTTAATATATGTTGTGTGTGTTTGAAAACTATGTCACCGGGTCAAATCTTACAAAAACCTTCCTGCCACTCTAAAAGCCACATTTATTACTCACTTTTAATGACGCTTGATTAACATGTTTATGTTTACAATATCTGGACTGAGATTGAATCATGGTCACATGCGTAAAAAAACTAAGTCATGAGGTCAAATCTTAGAAAAATCTTGTTACCACTCTAAATGCCCCATTTATGACTCAATCATGATGAGACTTGGTAAGAATGGTAATCATGACAAAATCTAGGCCAACTTTGAGTCTTGGTCACATGCATCCTAAAACTAGGCCACCAGGGCAAATCTTGTACAAAAAAAACAACAACATAAAACAACTCTATTAGCCACATAAATAACTAGATCTTGATAATACATGGTTGTATGTTTCTGTTGTCAATGTTCAGGCGGTGTTTGAATATGGGTCGAATATGATAAAAAATGAGGTCATCAGGTTAAGTCTTTGACAATTGATTTACCTTGAACCCAGGTTAGCACTTTAGAGCATTATGGCTATCTTGTTTTTTATACCCCCATTACTAGTAATGGGGGCTATATAGGAGTCACTTTGTCGGTCGGTCTGTCTGTCTGTCTGTCGGTCTGTCCCGAAAATGAGCTTGTCCGGGCCATAACTATGTCATCTATCAAGGGATTTTAAGATCATTTGGCACATTAGTTCACCGTCATTGGACAGTGTGTGGCGCGAAAGAATTACGTCAATATCTCCAAGGTCAAGGTCACACTTTGAGGTCAAAGGTCAAAAATGGCCATAAATGAGCTTGTCCGGGCCATAACTATGTCGTTCATCAAGGGATTTTGAAATCATTTGGCACATATGTTCACCATCATTGGACGGTGTGTCGCGCGAAAGAATTACGTCAATATCTCCAAGGTCAAGGTCACACTTTGAGGTCAAAGGTCAAAAATGGCCATAAATGAGCTTGTCCGGGCCATAACTATGTCGTTCATCAAGGGATTTTGAAATCATTTGGCACATATGTTCACCATCATTGGACGGTGTGTCGCGCGAAAGAATTACGTCAATATCTCCAAGGTCAAGGTCACACTTTGAGGTCAAAGGTCAAAAATGGCCATAAATGAGCTTGTCCGGGCCATAACTATGTCGTTCATCAAGGGATTTTGAAATCATTTGGCACATATGTTCACCATCATTGGACGGTGTGTCGCGCGAAAGAATTACGTCAATATCTCCAAGGTCAAGGTCACACTTTGAGGTCAAAGGTCAAAAATGGCNCTATAGTGAAAACTTGTTGACGCCATATTAGCCACATTTATTGGCCAATTTTCATTAAACTTGGTCAGAACATTTTTCCCAATGAAATCTTGGCAGTGATTGAAACTGGGTCATATGAGCTCAAAATCTAGGTCACTAGGTCAAATGTATAAAAAAACATGTTATAAGTCACTTTTTTGGTTCAATCTTCATGAATCAGCTTGCCTTTTTTCAGAATAGTCTAGTTCCTTTGGCTCTCAGGTGAGCGCCTAAGGGCCTGATGGCCCTCTTGTTTATCTGATCTTGCTCAATTTGTGTCAGAATGTTTATCTCGACAATATCTAGGTCATGTTTGAATCTGTGTCATGTGTGTCCAAAAACTAGGTCACTAGGTCCAATCTTTAAAAAACGTTACCATTAGAGGGACCACATTTATCTTCTAGACTTGATTAAACTTGGTCAGAAAGTTAATCTTGTAAATATCTAGGCCAAAATTTAATATATGTTGTGTGTGTTTGAAAACTATGTCACCGGGTCAAATCTTACAAAAACCTTCCTGCCACTCTAAAAGCCACATTTATTACTCACTTTTAATGACGCTTGATTAACATGTTTATGTTTACAATATCTGGACTGAGATTGAATCATGGTCACATGCGTAAAAAAACTAAGTCATGAGGTCAAATCTTAGAAAAATCTTGTTACCACTCTAAATGCCCCATTTATGACTCAATCATGATGAGACTTGGTAAGAATGGTAATCATGACAAAATCTAGGCCAACTTTGAGTCTTGGTCACATGCATCCTAAAACTAGGCCACCAGGGCAAATCTTGTACAAAAAAACAACATAAAACAACTCTATAAGCCACATAAATAACTAGATCTTGATAATACATGGTTGTATGTTTCTGTTGTCAATGTTCAGGCGGTGTTTGAATATGGGTCAAATATGATAACAAATTAGGTCATCAGGTTAACCCTTTGAGCGCTGGAACCGGACTTTGAAGGCCTTTGCAAACAGTTTGGATCCAGATGAGACGCCACAGAACGTGGCGTCTCATCAGGATCCAAACTGTTTGCTATTCTGATAGTATTCTTTGAAAAAAAATTGGAAGAAAATGCTAATTTTAGAATTTCAGCAGACAACATTTTAGCAGACGACAAATTTCCCAGCATGCAAAGGGTTAAGTCTTTGACAATTGATTTACCTTGAACCCAGGTTAGCACTTTAGAGCATTATGGCTATCTTGTTTTTCAAATTTGTAACTGTTATTGTTTCAATCAGTTTATCATTTTTCGCCTAAATATCTGCATCATGGTCTTCAACATTGTCATCCTCTTCATCACTAACCTCAACCTGATCTCAAATGATGCTTTCAGTAATAATCCTAATCATCTACATCCAAACAAACGCCTTTCAGGTAAAAGATCTTGTCCTTGAATGTCAAAGTCCCATACTGCAAGAGGTGGCAGCAAAACTTACTGACCTTCATGAAGACAGTGAGGCAGCAGTGGAGGAGCAGACAAAACAGAGCCAGGGTCGGGAGTCGCAGGGCCCATCGGTCAGCACAGAGACGGTAACCAGGGTATCCTCCCAGGGCCTGTCAGCCAGCCCAGGGTCGGGGACCGGACCAGCCCCCCAGGCCATGAACTGGAGGTGGACAGGAAGCTGCTTTATCAAGAGTCCTACCTCGGAGCCATGGGTGAGATGTCATACAGCTGACAAAAATGTTTAGATTTTGCTAAGATTGCAATCAATTAGAATTCTTCTTTTTTTAAGCTTGTAAATATGCTTCATTTTCAATTAAAGCATAAAAAAGACCTTAAAGGGATGTATTAAAAAAAAAAATCCAGTGGTAATTGAAAAAAAGAGATTTTAAAGTAAAATTACAAAGAAGCCTAGACTTTGCTTATCCACTAACTGACCCTCTTTGTACAATTTTATTGCTTAACATGGCCCTGGTAGAGAATTATTTAAAAACTCATTTTGATTTTGGGTTTTAGTAAACTAGAAAAATAAGATTTTATTTCATATCTAAGTTTTGTTACATACATGTATTTAGGACATGACTCGTGTGAACACGGAGGCCTCACTGGTTTGTCTGACGTCCATGGTAGAGGATCTCGTGCACAACAAGTCCGGGCCCCTTGACCAACCAAAATGGCTTGGCGAGATCAGCCCCGCTGTCATCAAGCTGAAAAGCTTTGTGGAGATTATCTGTTCCAAAGTGACCTACTTCATGTCATTCTTGGATCTCATGGTGAGTATGGGACAGAGGATCATGCTTGTGAGTCCACTACCAGTTGCACTGGAAGAGACTATAGGGTTGCCTTCAGTCTGTCATGTTTATTTATCCGTCTGTAGATACTTGAATGGTTGGTATAGTGATTGTTCACAGGGTTATGACTTGCCAATATCCGTTGTTTCTCATAATACAAGTGTGTGAATGTTCCAAATTTTCACAATTTTCATATTAAAGAGCACTGCATAATTTGGGCTTAATTTCACAACCAAAATGTACATGCTATACAAGCATACAGCATCTGTAAACTACAACTATATATATATATGAAAATAATATTTCTTGAATAAAAATAATTGTAATTCTATTCTGTTATTATAGCTTATGAGACAATTCACTGTACAATGTGGATTTATACAGTCGAATTGCGATAATACGAATAGCCCCCTATCAGACGTGATTATTCGTGCAATTGCAATTTTTGTGTAAGCGCATCATTAAGTTTCTAACTTGTTCAACATCACTGTATAATTTGACCCATAATTGTGAATCATCACTATGTATATAATTGAAACATCATTAATATTTATTCGATAATTATTATTAAATAAAAACTATACAGCTTATTAACAGTTTTTAGCTGAAGTCAACAAATGTTGATGAGCATATAGGGTTGTGTGATTGTTTAGCTGTAGTCAACAAATGTTGATGAGCATATAGGGTGGTGTGATTGTTTAGCTGTAGTCAACAAATGTTGATGAGCATATAGGGTTGTGTGATTGTTTAGCTGTAGTCAACAAATGTTGATGAGCATATAGGGTTGTGTGATTGTTTAGCTGTAGTCAACAAATGTTGATGAGCATATAGGGTTGTGTGATTGTTTAGCTGTAGTCAACAAATGTTGATGAGCATATAGGGTTGTGTGATTGTTTAGCTGTAGTCAACAAATGTTGATGAGCATATAGGGTTGTGTGATTGTTTAGCTGTAGTCAACAAATGTTGATGAGCATATAGGGTTGTGTGATTGTTTAGCTGTAGTCAACAAATGTTGATGAGCATATAGGGTTGTGTGATTGTTTAGCTGTAGTCAACAAATGTTGATGAGCATATAGGGTTGTGTGATTGTTTAGCTGTAGTCAACAAATGTTGATGAGCATATAGGGTTGTGTGATTGTTTAGCTGTAGTCAACAAATGTTGATGAGCATATAGGGTTGTGTGATTGTTTAGCTGTAGTCAACAAATGTTGATGAGCATATAGGGTTGTGTGATTGTTTAGCTGTAGTCAACAAATGTTGATGAGCATATAGGGTTGTGTGATTGTTTAGCTGTAGTCAACAAATGTTGATGAGCATATAGGGTTGTGTGATTGTTTAGCTGTAGTCAACAAATGTTGATGAGCATATAGGGTTGTGTGATTGTTTAGCTGTAGTCAACAAATGTTGATGAGCATATAGGGTTGTGTGATTGTTTAGCTGTAGTCAACAAATGTTGATGAGCATATAGGGTTGTGTGATTGTTTAGCTGTAGTCAACAAATGTTGATGAGCATATAGGGTTGTGTGATTGTTTAGCTGTAGTCAACAAATGTTGATGAGCATATAGGGTTGTGTGATTGTTTTACTGTAGTCAACAAATGTTGATGAGCATATAGGGTGGTGTGATTGTTTAGCTGTAGTCAACAAATGTTGATGAGCATATAGGGTTGTGTGATTGTTTAGCTGTTGTAAACAAATGTTGATGAGCATATAGGGTTGTGTGATTGTTTAGCCACAATTATGCAATTTTCTTAAAAATATGTTTATTGCACTGTCTAAACATCCATGTTCATCCCTGTGCAATGTATTTCAAAACAAAAGACAATTTTTGTATCTTTAATAAGTCTGAATAATTGGTAAGTTGGCAATCCTTATAACTACTTCTTTTTCACACGTATTTTATTATTTAATTTATAAAAAAAGTCTTTGAAAATTATTGGTTCAATTGGATTACTGTATAATTGCTTTTCATATAAATGCATTATGTTTTGCATTAAATAAAGAAGGCAAAACCAAGGGAATGTGGCCGTTGTTGCTATAACAGCGTCATTTCATAGAATTGGGACTCGCTCAATTGCGATTTCACTGTATTTGGTTAGTACACTACTGTACTTCAAAAAGTCTTACCGTATCTGTTTTTTTGGCTTTGTGACAGACTTTGGTGGCCAGTAAATAGAAGCATTGTACTGTAATGTCTATTGATAGAGCATGTCTTATTATAGGGCTAAACTAAACATTTATTTATCATGTGAATAATCACGCTTATCATGACTTACAATAAGTAATTATGCTCATTTCTATAGTGGATGTTGAAGGTTTGATAATAACTGTGTGTAAACTGTTTAATCAAACAATTATATAGAAAGAATTTCTGTTAGAGTGCAACAAGTTCATATTTCTGTAACTACTACAGATGTTTAATGTTTCATGAGTCATCATGCATGGTCACTGACCAAGGCCATAACTTGGACCTCTAATTTGGCAGTATTGTGCCCATTTTGTTCTTGCTTGCCATTACTCCAAACATTTATATCTTCATGATTTTTATCCCCCCGGTAGGGTGGCATATAGCAGTTGAACTGTCCGTCAGTCTGTCCGTCCGTCCGTCTGTCTGTCCGTCCCTCTGTCCGAAAACTTTAACATTGGTCATAACTTTTGCATTATTGAAGATAGCAACTTCATATTTGGCATGCATGTGTATCTCATGGAGCTGCACATTTTGAGTGGTGAAAGTTCAAGGTCATGCTTCAAGGTCAAAGGTAAAAAAAATCCAGAGATGTGTTTGTCAGAAACACAATGCCCCCTATTGCGCCGCTTTAAAATAAAATTTCAATATATCATTTGAAAGGTTTATAAATTATCTCCCTTTTAAAGCTTATTACTTCCCTTGGATTGTATTTTTTACCTTTGACCTTGAAGGGTGACCTTGACCTTTCACCATGCAAAATGTGCAGCTCCATGAGATACACATGCATGCCAAGCATCAAGTTGCTATCTTCAATATTGCAAATGTTATGGCCAACGTTAAAGTTTTTGGACGGACGGACAGACAGATGGACTTTCAGTTCAATTGCTATATGCCACCCTACCGGGGGCATAATAAAAAAATAAAATAAATCAAAGCGGCGCAGTAGGGGGCATTGTGTTTCTGACAAACACATCTCTTGTTTTATGCTGCCGGTAGGGTGGCATAAATCAGTCGCACTGTCCGACTTTTTGTCTTTCTGTCTGGCATTCTGTTTCTGGAGTTTCTTTTTACTTAACACTTACAGATATTTACCTGATTTTTGGTGTGTGAGTGTACCTGCATGACTTACAGATCAAGTTGGAGTTTCGTTTCGGTCCATTGATTTTTGGCAAAGTTACAGGCTTTTGACTTTGAAATTTTCTCTAAAATGACAGCTTTCCAGACTTTTTTTCTGAACTCTTGCAGATAATGACCTGATTTTTGGGTGTGTGAGTCTTCCTACATGACTTACAGATTAAGTTCAAGTTTCGTTCTGGTCATTTGATGTTTTACTAAGTTAGGGGCCTTGAATTTTCTTTAATATAACACTTTCTGGAGAAAAAAAATCCAGACACACTTTCAAAAACTCACCTGACTTTTGGTGTGTGAAACTACCTGCATGACTTTCTGATCAAGGCAGAGTTTTGTTCTGGTCCATGGCTGTTTGATGAAGTTTCAAGTAACAGAATTTTCTCTTAAATAACAGTATCCAAGACTTTTTTCATAAACACTTTCAAATATTGACCTGATTTTGGAATTATAGATCTTATTTGAATTTTGATCAGTGTTACTGATTTTGACAAAATCACATACAGTTGTGGGCCTTCAACTAACCCTGTATTTTGCCATGTATCTTTTAGTAAGTACATGTAGCTTTTCCATAAAAACTTAATGTCTAGACAGCATGTGTTTGCTAATTCTGAGGCTTGCTAATGTCCAAGTCGAGTAACTTACCGGTAGCCATGATGTTTTAAATTGGGATATAGCTGCTGTGCAGCTTCAATGTGCAGTAGGGGGCATTGTGTTGCACAAACACAGCTTTTGTTTATACTTTTTCAGGAACACAAAGATAATCTCAAGTTGTTCCATAACATCAAAGTCAGGAGAGACATTGTTTTTTCACAAGCGGTAAGTTCACATTTTTATATTTGTAATGCAATTTAAATATGTTACTCAAATTTGAATTAAATTGAATATAACGTGAGGAATATTCAATCCCCATTTGCTTTCATATAAACTACGAAGTTCATTATAAAGTAGTCAATGTGAACAAGTCAAAATACTGTGTATTGTTTTATAAATTATTTAACCCCCACAAACAAAGTTTAAAGGGGTATATAGGAGTGAGCTTGTCTGTCGGTCGGTCTGTCTGTCTGTCGGTCTGTCTGTCTGTCGGTCGGTGGTATTGGTTGTCCACTCTTTAACTCAAGTTATTATCATCTGATCTTCACCAAACTTGGTCAGAAGTTGTATCTAGATGATGTCTAGGCCAGTTCAAATATGGGTCATGCCGGGTCAAAAACTAGGTCACGGGGTCACTTGGTGCGTTTTAAACATTCAGGCAGATGACCCCTATTGATTTTCAGGTCACTAGGTCAAANTGCAAATGACATTTGTAGGACTGAACCAAATTTATATGATTAGGACACTTACTTTAAAGATTCTTTTGTTTCTGATAAACTTCCGGTCGATATCTAAATGGTGTCATTACGTAGAATTCGCGTGCTTTTTGTGTCTGAAGTGTTTTGCAGTATGCCATTTGCTGCTGTTGGTGTTATTGATTTTTGATTTTCTACACGCTTTTGTTTTGAAAACAACTATACATTATTACAAGTGCTTGATTAACAATGACCCATGAAATAACATAACACATATTTTATTGTGAGGATACATAGACATAGAAAAATATGTTTGTGTAATCATTTCCATGTTTATAACATTATTCATATGTATTGTTAAATAGTTATTAAAGTCAGGTCAATGTATATAAGCAAAACATGTTTTTTTTTCACGTAAACCATTGTATCATTATTGCTAAAACGGCTCAGCAAAATAGAATGCAAACACTTTTATCAATAATCAGGCAGTTAGTAAAGGGATAGTCATTAATGTTCTATAAAAAGAACGAAAGCACACAGTTTTCAAAAAGCAAATAGTGTCCTTCGGGCTGTTTGTTTCAGTTCATACATCGTTTATTCCGAACCACAATTTTCTTTTTTCATGAGTCGACATGTCCCCGGCTGCAAAATAAACAATGCTCAAACTGTTGAATGTAGTTCCTTTATATGATAGAAATCTGTTTGTTTTTTTGTTTCTCAAAGTAAATACAGTAATAATTAACAAATGATAATTTTACAATATACGTGCGACACATTGTTAGCGACACATCACGAGGAATAGGTGTATCGATAAGAAACAATGTCAAAGATGAAATACTAATACAACGAATATTTGAAAAAAATGTATTTATTTGTAGGTTCGGTATTTAAATCTTATTTTTCTATTCTTGAGAAACAACTTGATTCGACC
>VMBQ01009504.1:0-32557 GCA_007657795.1 Dreissena rostriformis
TGTGACGACGTGCATATTGTTAATGTATTTAATGAACATAACGCGACTGTACGTGCCAGAAACAGATATGACTTACTGTCCTGCATATTGTGTACTATAATGATACAAATGCTATTTCATTGTTTCCAATTATCTTTGTATCTGATACTTTGCAATACATTCATAAACTATAGCATTAATTGTGTTATAATATAATAATTATAATAATTATAATATATAATTATATATAAGCCCTTTGAAGAATTATGTATTAAAGGAAAAATGAAAGTGAAACAAAACAAACCCTAAAATCTGCCCTCGACGTCAAGTAGAAATCGCAAATTTAAGAGTTTTTTTAGGTATCTCCATCTTTGGTTTTGTCGTAAAATGAAAGATAACGATTTAGAAAATCATGTTTGCCTTAAACGTTGCATCAATTTGATACATTTATTTATTATTATGTCGGTAAGGTTTTACAAATTATGACTGGTTTAGGATCAAAATTGGCCACAAGCCGTCTAAAATCGCGACACGTCACGCTTGTCTTATCGCCGACATTCTATTGTCGCTAGGAATCAAAATGTAGTTACGAATAATGAAAATATAAAATATACTTATTTTGATCATATTGTTGTAAGTTGTTACCGGTTAAGTCATTAAAAAGTATTGATAAGTATTGAAAGAAATGTGATACAAGAAAATTACACGACGTCATAAATATAACGTCATAACGTAAGCAATATAATAAAAAAAATCGGATTATGTGACGTCATTAAATGCCCATTTTCCGCCGTTTTGCATTGGATACTTAAAACAAACATACCTTTACGCTCAGAAAGGACTGCACTTTTAGAAACTACAAAAATACCAAATTCGAAAATGTTGTCATTAGGCCCGGTTTTCTCACGACGCTCCTATATATAATGATTCTAACATGCTCCTTATATCAATTGTATGCATTATATTGTTTGCAAGCTTGTCTACCCTATCGTAATTTGATATTTTTGTTTTGATGATAACGTGTCCGTAAATGGTTACTATAGTCTATTAATAACCGGCTTAACCATGACATTATTTTCTTTTTAAGCTCTCTAGGAATTGAATTACGTTTCGTTTTACTAACTTTTACTTTCTGCAATTGTCCATGAAATGAAATGTTGGCTGTAACCGGTTAAACACGAAACCAATTTACATACTAAAACTGTACTTTGTACATCCTTCCACGTATTTTAGGGGGAAAAAAGCAGCAATAGCATGTGATAGTATTACATGTATGACGAATGCACGTGCAATTTTCAGAAAAAGCATGTTACCAACTTAGGCCTTATATACACGTTTATTTGGTTTTCAGCATACAGACCCGAAAATTAAAACGAAGCATAAAGAAGATTATAAACATATATTGTGTGATTATATTGTAGTAAGGTCAATTTCTTATCTCCCTTTTTATGTAACATACATTCACTTCTTTGTGGGAATTTTGTCATCTCACAAGTGCTCGTTCACCTATGAAAGCTCGTGCAATTGTGGTCATGTCCAATCTTTATTTAGAATTGATCCGATGCAAGATTTTCATTGGTCATTCAAATGTTACTGTTCATTTCCTTATACAATTACTGACCATGCTTGCATTTGCCAAGACTGTCTCGTGGACGCAAGTCCACGTGGCTATCATTTAATTCCAACCTGGTGAGTTGTTCAACTGTTTTCCTTTATTTAACATTATTGTATTATGAAATGTGTGTTAATTAGTGTAATTATTGTGATATTCATTTCATTCATATTTCGTACGTAGTATCGATTGTTTTGTTCTGTTTGTAAAATATTGTCATTGTTTTGTTTAGGTCCTTTACCGTCACAGACTATATTGAACTCGTCTCCAATAAAATGGAAAACATCCATGGACTTGTGTAATCATGTGCCCCCACTCCCACACCCACTACAATATTTTTAAAGTTTCTTTTAACTGTGTGCCTTTAAACGTATTTTTTCAGTCAATTAATAATGAATTCATGTGTATAAAGGTAGAAAAGACGAAATTTTGGCTGCGACCACTTGTGTGAGTGTGTTGTGTGTGTGTGTGTGCTTTTTTATTCCAAAATTGTTCCCTTTTGACTGTGTCCCACTAAAGAACACATAGTACCAGAAATTGTTTGTGATTAACTCCTTTTTAACAGGGTGGCGTAAAAATTGGACGTCTAAATTACCTTCATGCGTATGTTTTTTTAAAGAAAACAATTGTAATTGGATCAACTTTTGTGAAATTCTGACCCATTTTGTAATTTTAAGTATTAAGCATATACAGCGAGGATGTTTTGGTTGTAGGAAAGTCTTAACTTTGACTAGAGCATAAATCTTAGCCTAAACATGCGTCGCTGACACAAGAGTGTATGTGACATACCTAGTTTTATTTGTACGAGAAAACGATGTTTGCGTTACTCCCTTGCCCCATCAGAATGTTAACCTAACAACAATTACACTGCATGGTAACATGATTTTCAACCAGAACAACTTGATGAAGTTTCATTCGATCAATCAACTAGTTAAATGAAACTGTCACATGTTCCTGTCCATGAAATAGAAAAGTATTCGTCCGCACTAAGAACAAGCCATTCAAATTTATAAAGATTGTGTCTTAACGCACGGGTCGAGATGTGTGTGCACTTTTTATCATCCTTTTTATTTTATAGATATAACTTAGACAAAATAACAACAACATGGCTCTTTTTTGACGTTCAGAAAGCATAGAAAGTATGATGAAAATGGTAATGAGAACTGAATATAAAGACAATTTGCAATCACCATCATATTAAATGAATATTGTTGGAATATCGAATACTTATCTTACTAAGAATATAATTTCATTATAAAAATTCCCTGTACAAAACTTTTTAATTTTTGAATTTTTGACACCATATACAAATTCTAAATATACAATAACATAATTGATGAAGATAAATCTGCGAGCAATACTTTTTACTCACAAATTAGGTTGTAATGAAGACAGCCCTGTTGACCCGTACTAATGCGCTTTTGCGGCGTAGCTGTTTTATCCAGCTTTTCACCTTAAATAACTTTAACATAACGCCAGCAGACACGCATGAATATATTCGAATATTTCATAGGCTGATTCGAGATAAAACCTCTGAACTTTGGCTACAGCACTGTGTCTGTGCTCAGCGCAAAGGATGTACCACTATTCAGTGTAAGGAATTCCGGACTACTCTCTGTATGTTAAAACGACACAAATTGTGGCCCAGTTACAATTACGCGTTACAATCTATCTCGCAGAATTTCAGGGTCAGTACTCGTTCACTTAATCGTCCGGGGAATATATAATTAACTATCGATAAACACAGTTTTGCTTTCAAACTGAGAACACAAACAAAAAGTATAGTGTCACGATAAGAGGAAAATCGTTGAATTATCCAACCAAAAATGTTTGCCGTACTCGGTTAGCACGTCTGGAAATCGTTCCTAAACGCCTGGATATGATGCCCTAATTTTCTAGTTCGCTATTTTAAATTCAATTTTGTATCGAAAAGCATTGTGCTAAAATGTGCCATTTACAATTCGCAATTAGATTTTTAATGACCCTCTTCATGCGAAAATGAGTCTTATTCCATATGCACCCATCATATGTATAGCCCACTCAGCCTGCGCATCTCTCAGTCTGGTCAGGAGATACATAATGAGACCATAACACAATGGTTGATTTTATAGCGAACAGCATCGCCTCTGACCAGACCGCGCAAATGCACAGGTTGGGCTTAAGATACGCTGGCCGAAACGCATAAGACTCATTTTTACATGACGCGGCTATGAAATTGTAATTTAAATGTGTCGAAAGAAAACTGCGTGTAAATCAAATATTAAAATACGTTATCTTTCGATGGTGAAGAAATACACTCATAATAAGGCATGTGAGGACACATATGATGTGCACTCCCGTAGTATAATTTGTATCTACTTACACTAATGTGTGGCACTCTCGTAGTATATTTTTTATCTACTTACACTGATGTGTGGTTTGACAATGATAACACACATTTTATGCGGTGAATATGCGACTAACAAGTTAACAAACCCAATAGTTAAACTTTTGTTTTCAATTTAATTGTTTAAAAACGTAAATTGCAAACTTTATTTCAAAGGCTAGCGATTATATAGCATTTTTGTTGTTGTCTATATGTAGTAATTGGTGAACGTTCAACGTTTTATCAATTGAGAACTGTGAATGTAAACAAACTCAACCTTTTACTATTGCGTTGTTAGCACCCGTGAATACAAAAGATTGCCGCTATTTGCTGAGAACAAAAGAATGTTTCCCAAGCATATCAAATGTAACCACGCTGTAGCAGCATGCACTATGAACGAGGTTACACAACATTCCACTTTACTTGTCTATCAGCATCTATTAATAGCCTCAGACGGCAGATGCGACGGTTATCGTTCTTTGCGTGGTTAAGAGCATACCAACTTTCAACGCGCAGTACTAACCTTAGTTGTTCGCAAGCGAACAACTAAAAACTAATACATCAAAAGTCTTTGTATAACATTGATTACATACAAGATCGAAGCTGTCAAAAAATGACAATCCGACTGGTACTTTTCCTTTTGTTGCGTTTGGTTATCCTATTAATATACAATAAAAACTCTCTTAAAGAGACATTAGACGCATCTAACAGTATATGCTATATGTTTATAGGTGTCTATCGCAACCGATATTGAAACACAATGTAAAATATTGAAACATAAAATGAGAAGCAAACAATGAGGAGATCATACTTAGGTAAGATTATGCTAAATGGAAGCATTTGGCAATGTGTTACATATTACAGCCTTTTTTGTTTGACATTAATGTACATGAAATTGTTAGCAAACATAGCAAAACAACAATCAAAAGATACACGTTATAATTTATGTTGGATTTGAACAGGTACACATGTTTACTGTGAATATATATATATATANTAAAATGTGCAGGTGCATGTGACAGCGATTTTTGTTTTGCCCAATAGGGAAAAGTACCTGTACCACACCAATTGGGAAAAATTAGCGCTAAAAAACCTGAAATTGGGAAAATTTGGAATGCTAGGTCTTTTTAATTACTTGGTATAAATTGCACACACTGCTTCAAATAGTCATTTACATGAATTTTGGCTTGAGATGTTCAGTTTCAATGTTCATTGTATTTGTTCACTTGCAGTCCGCACAGGCTAATCAGGGACGACAATTTCTGCTTTTATGGAATTTTTCGTTTAAATGATGCCTCTTCTTAGCGAAAATCCAGTTTAGGCGGAAAGTGTCGTCCCGGATTAGCCTGTGCGAACTGCACAGGCTAATCTGGGATGACAATTTACGCACAAGCATTTTGCCCAGTTTTCTCAGAACAGCCACATATGTTCTTATATATAACAATTATTGTAATATTGAATTATGTGCACAAGTATATATTATATCCTATTGTTGTTCCTGACTGTGTCCTTCTATTATATACTTATGAAAAATCATTCATATTGTTTTCATAATTGACACACAAAAATGTAATGTCTTTTAAAAGATATTTGGCATAATGCAATAAGTATCATGTTCCTTACAAACAAGTATAGAGGGGTATATATTTTCATAACATATTGTACTAGATTCTAAATGCGTTTTAAATATCAACATGATATTATCCAATTTTGATTAATTAATGTATTTGGCATGATCACAATGATTTGCGAAACTATATTATATACACGAGTGAAAAGCTGTGTATAGCAAACTGCAAAAAGATGCTGTTTGAAGAACGCTTTTTTAGTTATATTTGAAATATTACGGATGGTTGGAGTTATGCCAGGGTCCCTATTATTGTTATTATTTTTAGCTTGACTATATATTTATATAGTGGAGCTATCCTTCTCACCCCGGCGTCGGCGTTGGCGTGAGCATGAGCGTTGGAATGTTAAGGTTTGCGTACCACCTCGAATATTTTGAATTTGAATTTGAATGTTAGTTTAAACGCTATTTCGGTAATACACGCATTTTGATGTTTTTAAGGACGCAATAAATATATGAATATAATATTATTTGATTTATTTTTACTCTTTGAAATCGTATTGATAAACTGAAAACCGCTATCAAGAATTGTGAAATGTCAGATGGTGAGATACAGCCGAATGTGGACACGTCAAATGTTCGTATCAAAACACGAGTTGAATTAGCGTTACCGGTATTTATTTTATATACAGGACAAATATCAAGGAAAGGTACATGCAATTGCTAATTTGATATTGCATAATGAAGCAGATTACTTGAATGACATCTTAGTTTTTACCTTTTACCTGAAAAATAAAGTTATTGAAGTTTGAATGTATAACTATGTCAGTTACCAGTATAATAATCATGTTGTTTTTAAATCCTCTTTCATTATCGTCTTCATGTTTTTAATATATACTTGCCTTATCATATCGTCTTCTTTATAAGTCACTTTTAGTACAAATTTGTCGTCCCATGGAATAGACAGACAGACAGACAGACAATTTATTCAGACTGATTCAAAGTACATCGTCTTCATACTTAAATATACACATTTATTTCTGTCACGTAAATATGTATAACAACAAAACATTACATAAGGCCAAACAAAAAATAGGTCCGTTTCCGGTCGCCCGACCGTGTCTCCAGAATCGGCGCCGACCCCCAACTTTTTATTGGGGTCGCCAGATTTTTTNAAAAAAAATCCCTACCTACCGACCCTGTTTTTTTTCCCAAGGAGACCGGAAACGGACCTATTTTTTTGGCCTAACATAGAAATAGTCATGTAAGAGTACAAACACAAATAAACACAATCAATTGCAAGAACACATAGGTTCTGACAAAGCGATACTGAAATATATAAATCGGTATTATTAAGAATCGTATTTCTTATAACAAAAGCTTCGTTGATATACTTACATAAATTAGAAATTACTGTTTTGTTACATGAAACAAACAAATTGTGAAATTTATACACAGATGGGTTGATATAACATATACGGCTAATATATCTTTTTTCTAAAATCAGTGAAACAGCGGCATTAACATATAAAATGGTATTCGTTTTCCAAATTAAATTCATTACAACATAAACAATAACATTGATTTCGTGGTACGTTATTCTGAGCGTATCTGCTAGTTTGGATCCTCAACGGGTGTGCATACACTCTTAATCTTACAAAAAATAAGCGCATACGTCTAGGAAGTAAGTCTAAATATTCTTCATGTACCAAAGAGGTTTCAAAAACTGTATACATATCTAATACATAACTGTTATTCATTTTACCATACCACTCCTGTTTAAAGTTATCTACAAGTCTACATTTGAACTCGCTTATAAAACTATTAACGTGTACAACGTTTGGATTTTCAAATACATAGCCAAATCCAAAATTATTTAACATGTTCTTGACATTTGAGACCCAATTTGTATAACCTGTATTACAATCGTTTAAAGCTTGTTTGTAAACAATTTGCATTATGATATTTTCATTGTTAATAACTTTAAACCAGTATTTTATAATTTTAACGAACCTGTTAACATACAATGGATATCTACCTAATTCTCCATAAACAGCTACATAACATGTGTTTATTTTAACCTGTAACAATCGTTTACAAAATTTTAAATGTATGCGTTCAATATCATCTGACTTTGTGAATCCCCATACTTCTGAAGCATAACTTAATATGGAACCAACAAAAGAATCGAACAAATGACAGAATATTTTTGGTTTTATTTCAAAATCATTGCATTTTAACAATAATGTATTCGTTGCCTTCAGGGCCTTATTTACCAAATGTTCCTGGTTTAATTAAAAAAATCCCGTAATTCAAAACCGTTCCTAAATAGTTAAAGTTATCAACCACGTCAATATCATTACAATTGTTTGTCTATTTTCGTTTTGTTTAAATCCTCCCCTCTTTCGAAATACCATAATCTTCGTATTCGCAGTGTTAACATAAAGCCCCCAAGAATTGCAATATAAATATAATTTGTCTAAATGTGTTTGAACTTCGGCAGGTGACTTTCCTAAAATAGCCATGTCATCAGCAAATAATAATAAAATTAACATAATATCATCTATATTTAAACCAGAGTTAATGTTGTCTTGTAGGTAAAGTTCAAGATCCTCAACAAATAAGGAAAACAAAATCGGCGACATTACCTCCCCTTGCCTCAGTCCAACTTCTTAACTAAAATAATCTGAATAAGATGAACGTGATTTAACACGTTACTTAACATTTACATACATATCCTTAACTATTCTAAGCAATTTACCTTTAATACCACTCTTTAACATTTTCAAATATAATGCATTGCGGAATATACTATCAAAACATTTTAACATATCTACGTATATAACATACCACCGTTAATTTTCATTTAACTAATTTTGTACAATGGACATCAATATATAAAAAGCATCAACATTTGGATAACCTTTCCTAAATCCGAACTGCGCAACCGAAATAACAATGTTTTCATTGCAAAAATAGATAGTATGATAATTGAAGATATTTTAATGACCATGACAATGGCGACAGACTATGGGACAGAAAACTGATCTAAAGAACGACGGAGGGGGGGGGGGGGNGGGGGAGTGCGCATTTGATCGATTTTAGAGAAGGGGTGGTAGAATTTTTACGAAACCGTAATTACATGTAGTTTTTGTTTCGGCCATTAAATATAATGTCGAAATTTGTTATATCGAATGGTATCGTTCAATGATGCTTGTACAAATCACGTAGAATAAACTTCTAATAGATTTATTTCTAAAATAATTTCAAATAATTTCAAATGTTTGATTTTGTTTTACACAACGATATTCCGAGGTTGAACTTTGCTCACCAAGTACAAATATTAGCATTTTATATACTATAGCATGAACGCGATTATTATCTTACTTCAGCTAAAATGAACTTTGCTATTAGTACTTTTTTGGTTGAATCATTGTTTTGACGCCTTTATATATGGCGCTATAAAATTGGAAACTATTTGCCAAAATAATATTGTAAGCATGAGAAAATTGCCTTTGAAAACTGAATTTTTAATATGCACTTCCCGATAATTAACAAAACACTAATTTGTAAAGCAATCACATTTTCATTATTGCCACTTACACTGAAAGTTGTTCATAAACCCAAATTGTGAATACATGTTATTAATCCATTTCGACGGTCATTTCATGAAACAATCACTTTAAGCCATTGCCATTAACCGGTACACACGCCTTTTTACACAAATAATATGTAAACAAATATTTTGGCTGAAAAAGAGTGTGTCCGAAAACTTAGTGTCATAAAACTTATTACGGTAACACCTGCCGAACTATTGGTTGCGGCGGTCGCCTCCCCTACCGCCAAATTGCCAACGCCATTGGCTCTAAGCAGAATCTTTCTTGAGTGATGAAACATAAGCTAAAAGAAATATAACCGTAGGACGAATCTTTCTTTTGTGATTGAACAACGGTTATAAACGGAACTTTTTTTCTTTTCCCATGTAGCATGAACTCAATCGTAAGAGGGACCTATTCTTCGTGATTAAACTTTTAAAATTATCTTAGGAGTGACGCCGTTAACGAAGAACTGTGATAGCGGCGTAAAATAGGATATGTAGCAATTGTATTTTAAAGAGATAACATAACTACAAACTCGTTCCTTCTTTAGATGTATCAACGTTTTAAGTTGTTGCAATGCAAATTGAATCATCTATTTCTGTCGGAATCGAAGTTTTATTGATATGATGACTCAAATTTAACAAGCGCTTAATGTCGCTGTTTTATATGGATTTGCTACGAGACTTCTCCCTTATTAAAACAATCTAAAAGAATCGCTGATTTTTAAAGTTTAGTGGAAACTACGATTTCCTTAGGGAAATTAAAACCACCAAATGTTAACGCATTAAACTGGTTAATTGTGATTTATATTTGTAAACCCACAAAAAGCGGCGACCTTAAATTTGATTCAAAAAACGAAATTCGAAAATGAAGTTTAAATGGGGTTAGCAAATTACTTTCAGCAGCCTACAACTTTTGTCATTATAATATCCGTTGTGAAAAATACTTGCGTGTTATTTCTTCAACGCAATTGAATATGAACCGCGTCATTAGAATATGGGTCTTTTGCCGTATGCGGCTAGCGTATCTCCAGACCAGCCTGCACAATCGCGGGACAGAAAATATACAATATTTATGTGTACGCTTAATGTTGAAAATGTAAACTCGACATTACATCGAACAATTTGAGCAAAACTACAGACCTATTCGACGGCGTCAGCGTTATTTGCTATGGCTAAGGTTCGTGTCTATGGCTCTATATTTAAGAAATAATATTTTTCTATCATGGTTTGTTGTCGAATAACNTTTGGTTTCAGATTGAAGTTCAATATTTGTTGTGATTTTTTATCTCAGATTGCAAAATTATTTAACAAAAATGGCACTCATATTTTTCAGTAAACCTGAACCGTTTTCAAACACAGCAGATATACCATTAGAAAAAGCGTTCTGATCAAGTTTCGTGAGGATTGGGTGAACATCAGTAACTTCTGGAATGTTCAGAAAATTTTCATTTCATTTTTCTCACAAAGTTTCATGAAAATTGGAAATAAACATAATCTCTAGTGTTAACAATGTACATTTTGACAAGGGACATTGCAGGAACAATGATTAACGATGGGAAAAAAATGTCATCACAAAAGCTCACTGCATGTTAGCAAGTTGTGCTCATTTCATCTTATAAGGACCGTACATCTGTGAAAGCTATGCCAGAGCACTGTGAACAGGGTTTTTATTCAACGATTGTGTTAATAGACTGGGGTCCTATGTGTTCCAAGTCATTTGACTAAAACTGGTAAATGGATTTTTTTTTTTTGCTTACATACACTATAAAATTGACAATAAAAGTTTTTTCATAATAATAATACAATAATAAGAATACAAAATGCATCTTCTGAAAACAAACTTGTTGACCAGACAGGGGTTTTCATAGGATAAAAGAAAAACACTTATTCAAGTGCATTGTCCCAATGACGGCATTGTTCTAGTTTTGTATATGCTTTCGACATCACTTACTTTTTATTAAACACTTCTCACGATCAATATACCTATAATCTTCCTTGTAAAGAAGAACTCTTACAGTTCTAAAGCAGTCGTTAAAGTGTGCGGACATGACTTTGTATAAAAAACTTCCTTCTACAGTATGTAGAGGGTGAATATTAAATTATTACAATTTTAATGTGACAACAAACAAATTCAACTATGAGTTTTTATAGACAGTGTTCGACAATGACAATTCTGAGTAAGATGTACTTTGTGCAGACATTCTGATTTTGCGAAACGAGTATTTGAGTAAACGAAGGGATTTTTTTGTAATTCAAAGGTGATTTTGAAGGAGTCCGACGGACTTCCTTGACACAAAAACAAGGAGTCCGAGTCTCATTTCCAGGAGTCTCATACAACCGGACTCCCGTTAGTGTCGAACGCTGCCTACCTTATTAACTTACTTGACTGGGAAGAAGTAGGAATGTTGACTTATAGCTGCAGAGCTCCAGCTATTTAATTGTAACTAAAAGATTTTTAATTTTGACGTGGTCTTAGGTTGTGGGGGAAGCTGGAGTACCCGGAGAAAACGCCACCTGTCGGATATGGTGACCACCAACCAAACTCAACGCTTCCGGGAACAGAGATTGAACCCAGTTCGCCTAGGTGAAAAGAGTACAGGTCCATTTCACATGTGGCTTATATACTTTTTGATTTCCATCTGCTGCTGTCATGGTCACAACTGCCTAAATTTGCTCTAACTCTTTCAGCGCTGGAACCGAATTTTGAAGGCCTTTGCAAACAGTTTGGATCCAGATGAGACGCCACAGAACGTGGCGTCTCATCAGGATCCAAACTGTTTGCTATTCTGATAGTATTCTTTGAACAAAAATCGAAGAAAATGCTAATTTTAGAAATTCAGCAGACAACATTTTAGCAGAGGACCAATTTCCCAGCATGCAAAGGGCTAAACCACAATTAGGTAATGACAACAAATGCCTGACATAGAACCGGAGATTTGATTGAAGTGCCTGTCAGTGCCTGACATCAAACGGGAGATTTGATTGAAGTGCCTGTCAGAATCTTAATAGACCCCTATATTTATACTGTCTTTAATTGTGACTTGGTCCTTAAGCTTATACAGCAAACTGTGACAACATGTAGTGTTAAAATAATCTTTGACAAGCATTGTTGATAATACTGCAAATGTTGGAAAGGTATTTAAGGAATTTTGTAATATTCGTTAGTTATTTGCATTAATGGTAAGTTACATAAAATCACATATGAAACTGAAAAGGTGAAACCCTGAATACCATTATACCTATTACCCAATGATGCACAAGAGAAGAGACACAAAAAAGTGTATCTTTACAAGTACATGAAAACATACACAAATACTCAATGGACAAGCGGAAAAAAGAATAGACCTTTAAAATTATATAAAAAATCACTATGAAATCATGGTCCAAGAATGATAAATCTACACATGCATCTTTACAAAGATGTTCATGTCAGGGACAGATCTAAAGTGATTAGAAGGGCGCTGTACCCTGCCCCTTTTTTGGTCCCCCTCCAGTTCCTTTTGATTGGTAAACAGTAGGAATGTGAACATGTGTTAAAATGTCATGTATTTCAACAAATATTGCATAACAAATTAATAGACGCTGCTTTGAAACCTTATTTACATGTGTTTGACCAATAAATACCCAGATTTATTACATTCTTCGATAATGTCACTAGCATTTTTCCATATTACACCCTGCGAATTTGAGTGCCACCCGTTCCTTTCGATTCCATACCTCCCCCCATAATGTTAATGACGCAAGTACTTCTCTTGTAAATATTTAAATAAAATATTAACAAGATATCGTGTCAGAGAATGAAATGTTATGTTTTGAACTTTTGAACAGGTAATGTTAGGTAATGTCGCTTGTTTGTTACACATTTGAAGACGCTTTATCATTACCACATAAAATAACTGTTTTACCTCGTTTATGTGCTTAACGAAACTGACATTTACATTTCTATACATATTTATTAACATAGCTAAAACAAGGCTTGTCACCATAGGATGACATATGCTTTTTCCACATTTGTCTAAACCTAAACGCAAAGTGTTTTTCCACATTTTTCGAAACCCAAAAATGCAAAGTGTGACGGACAGACAGATGGACAGTATTAGTAAAATTAAGTTCATTAGGACACATACACGTAACTTTGCAATAAATCGTGTCACACCCACACATAAAAATAATGTCTTGCAGTTTTACATTGTATAAATAGCATATCTATAAAGTTTCATGTCATTAGCAGAAAACTGAGAGACTAGTTCGTGACACAAAGTACATACATGTATTACATACAATTACTAGGACTGTCACGATATGCCATCTGGAGAACCATAATATATTGCGCTACAATCCCATTATCACGATTTTGTTTTTACAGAATATGACTGAAAAATAATAATGTTTTTACATTTAGTGAACTTTTAAACCTCTGTTAATAACGTTTATTATTTTTAATGGGGTCTCAAGGACAAGAATGCTCATATTTCTAGATATTTAGGAGTCATCAGAAAAATTGGTTAATTCAAATGGAATGACATTTAAAAAAATAGAAAAAAAAAATATATTGTTGGCAGATATTACAGTTATCTCAGTGTTTTTTTTTCTGTTGATATTAATGGGTCCGGTAAGGGGACCCATTCCCAATGGAAAAAAGAATATATTTTTCCCAAATGGGACCTAGTACACATTCCCAGTTTCCAAAAAAAAAAACTTTTTAAAAAAGTCTCAACATTTAATTCATCTCAAATCCAGCTCTATAAGTTGAACCTTAGTAAATATAATATTGAAGTCACTTTTATTCTCAATTTTAAAGTATTTGTTGGGAAAAATCAACAACACTAATTTCCCAGTTTTATAGTCAAAACAACATGATTTAACCCAATGCAAAGGGACCCGGCCTCATTCCCAAAATGGTGAAAAAGACACTGCATGGCATCTGTGTAAATCAAAAGCTTAAAAGGCAGCTTAAAAAGCGGATCCCTACGAGTCTGTTAAAAGATAAAACCTGTGGCACCCCACAACTAATTAGTTAAAAGCTTGCTTATTCAGCCTTTTAAGCTGACATGATTCGTAATCAATAAAAAGCAACAGCAAAAATCCAAAAGATACAGTAATCTTCAGATGTATATGGCTAAAAGCTTGGATAAGACTGATTAGGTATTTAACGTTCAAGTTAAATTTGTTAAGACATTATATCAAAATATGTTAAAGTATTTATCATCTTTGTTCATGAAAGATATGTGAATAAAAAAAAATGCTGCACAAACATCGTCTCGTGATACGATACAAGGGCACATTACTATGAAACAAATATGGCGACATACAATAAGTACAGTCTTGCACATCTTCAGAGTATAAACAACATATCTATTAAGTTTCATGTGGAAATCACACATCTACTGCTTATAAATAACATGTTTACAAATTTGTACGTCAATATGCAGAAAACTGAGAGACTAATTGTCAACAAAAAATACACATGTAGAATAATAATGTTAAGTATCCAAAATTTGCCTGAGTTCAAGGGCACATAACTCTGCAAATTAAATAGTGACATACACTTAAATGGCATCTTGCACTTTTAGATAGTATTAAACAACATTTTTATAAAGTTTTGCCCGGGTATAATAATGTCTGCCAGAAAAAAATTGTTTGATCATATATTGATAGATATCGAAATGGAGGTACATGTATATACATGTTAATGTATAAACTAAGAACAGTCGTATGTTATTATTTATTTCCTTTTAGTCACACAACAGTTAAGTTGTTTACCAGAAATTTAATGATACCATCACTTCCTGCAATTCTTATTGTCTAAATAACTAGTTTCTAACTAGATGTATCGAGTTCCTACAATTGGATTAGTGTATCATATATTTGTAAGTGTTCACTTACAAATCATGACCAAAGTTCAAGAATTGATTCCTTTTATCCTGACTTATGTTGCCGAATTATTATTCTCAATTAACTGTATAGATACAAATATACATAGTCTTGTTTATTGTGAAATTCTAATATAAGTTGTGCATGTTTGTTTTTAATTTATCATAAATCAGCACCTTATGGCAAAGTAATCATTAAGGCTTTTATTTATATAATTTAATTATCGTCAAACTTACCAAACCTTAACCCTTTGCATGCTGGGAAATTTGTCATCTGCTAAAATGTTGTCTGCTGAATTTCTAAAATTAGCATTTTCTTCATTTTTTTTCAAAGAATACTATCAGAATAGCAAACAGTTTGGATCCTGATGAGACGCCACGTTCTGTGGCGTCTCATCTGGATCCAAACTGTTTGCAAAGGCCTTCAAAATCCGGTTCCAGCGCTCAAAGGGTTAACAAGCCCATACCTTTATGGTTTTTAATCCATCAGCTAGCAAGGCAACACTCAACATTTCCCATTTCACGTTTTTGAACTTCATTTCATCGAAAAATTTAAGAGTCCTCTTCAATGTAAAACATCCCAGCAAATTATCTGCAGTGCAAAGCTGGTAAATCTTACGCTTGTCGCGCGATCCAGGCGAGTTACGAAACAGGTTTTTGCTAGTCAGCGAAACAAATCTACGCAAGATTTCCTTCGATTGACGATCATTAGCATTACCATCTTTTCCCTGAGCATCTAACTCTGCTTCTGTTTTCACAGACTCTTCATTGGACTCTTTGTGATCACTCTTCAATAACTCATCAACATTGCCTCCTCCTTCTAAACCGATCTCCTTACCCCTACCAATTTTATCGTTATCAACAACGTTCAAAGCATTCTCCCAATTTTTGCTCAAGGCCCCGCTACCGCAATTCTCAAAGCCCTTCTGAAAATAGTCATCCGTAGGACTAATGTTGGGACTGTTTAAAAAGTCATCGTCGCTAAGGCAGCCGCTGCTGGCGGAATAGATCTCCCGCGGGACCCGGGGTAACTCCGAGCCCAGGCCAAACTCCCACGTGTGTCTGTCACCGATCACGAGATCCACGTTGTCCGAGAGACTGTTGTAGTCATCATAGTCATAGTCGCTGGACTCGTTATGCAAGCTGGACCCGTCGCAATTCGTCTCCTCAAGAGTCACAAACAACTCTGGAATCAGGGCTTCTGTTTCCGACATTTTAATACTTTTAATTGAATTAAAATAAAGTCATTACCTTACTACTCTAGATTATTCACTTCCGCTAAAATATCCAGAAAATAGTGTATATCAAGTTTTTGCTGTTAAGAAACTTTGCAACATCTACACTCTCCAAGAAATAGTACAGAAAATCTCAGAAATAGTGCAGTAAATCCCAATGTTACCAGGTGAATTGTTTATCACTTCAACAGAGAAATGTTATCTGATCTTATCCCAATAACACTGAAATGCTGCTAATTGAAATACTGCCACATCCTGGTCACGCTTTGTTTTGTATATGTAAGGATAAATGTTTGCGAACGTGCAGCATTTAGTGTCCGGGTAAAATATACACAATAAACACTTCATCCAATACCGTCACTGCTTCCACATCATAACAATCAACCACTTGTTCACAAGTGTTCTACTGTACTACAATTATTTGATATAGAACATTACTGTGCTACAATTTATAAATATAGAACTTTAGAACTTCAAATACATCTCCTAAAAATATGATAAGCGAGTTCTCATTTTGGGGAAGTTTCAAAATAAACCCACATACATGAAGTGTGTACGATTATATGAGATGTTATTAAGAATCACCAGAATTTGATAAGAAACAGATTCAAGATAACACAATTATTCTATCCGCCCACAATAAGCACACAGTTCTTATTTTAGTAACATTCCATGGACTAATCCTCCATCTGGCCGCCGTACAAATATATCCGTACAAATATGATCCCTGCCTGGACTGTGAGGAGCATTCCCCTTGCACTGATACTGTACCGCTACTCACTGGCTGTCAAATCCAATAATGACATTTCTAGTACCGACAGTATAAGCCTGCAGGGTTTTCCTGTAACTGTTTATTGATGAGGCTGTTCAGATAAAATATAATTTGTTAATGATATCACTTCCCTGCGTAACCTTAACGCTACACTCACCAATTTTATCAATTGTTCAATACATTTAAGTGCATGTATTACAGACTACATCCATTATATTGGTTAATATTCCACTTGGGACCGTGTGTTCATGACTTTGCAACAGGAACAAAAAGGCCATAATTCTTAAAATAAATACAAGTCAATTTCCAAATGTATGTGCAAGTCACGATCCTGCCTAACACAATAGCCCAAAGGACATAACACTTTATTTCTAAACAAGATGGCCAAAGGCACTCGGGTGCTCACCTGCACCCAAAGAAACTTAATTGACTTGATCGGCTTTCCAGATGTTTGAGCAATAAATGTGACTTCTAGTTTTTACTCCTTATTACAAATATTTTACCTTGGCCGAGACATTATTGTTACAATGGCTCTGATCAAGTTTGGGCAAAAAATATGGCTCCAGATACGTGTAGATGGTTTTGAAATTTTCAAATAAAAGTGTGGTACACATATTTATAATCATGTCATACCAGGAAAACTACTCAACCTCGTGGTATCCAGTGATTTTTACACACAGTTTTAAACCTTTGCATGCTGGGATATTTGTAGTCTGCTAAAATGTCGTCTGCTGAATTTCTAANATTCCGGTTCCAGCACTCAAAGGGTTAATTATAAATCCCGTTACAACACAGCTACAAAGTAGGAATATGCATTGTTTACTATGATTTATGAATGGCTAAAGTGGCTCATTTTTTTGAGTGGTGACAAAATTTTATAACCTGGGAAAATAGGTGGCAAAAGAATATTTATACCCAACAAGATACCTGTTTTTATTAAACAGTTCAATTGCAAACAAGTATGTTGTACTTCTCCATATTCAAAAATTTATAATCATTGCAATGAAAATAAATTTGAAACTTTGTGTACTGTTGTTTAGCTTAAATCAGTTTATGCTAAAATAAAAAGGTATAACTAGCTTTTAATTCCTGAGGCTGAAGAAAAGTACCACAAAAGCACAACATTTTATGACGTAAGATGAAATCAGTCTCTGAAATTAGCACACCGTGGCGAGCAAAATTACGGGCCGGCACATACAAAATTACACGTTTGTGGCCCGCCAGGCATGTAAATTATTGAAGCCAATTGACAGTTTATAAAAAAAAACGTATATAAGTTGCTCTTGATATTTGCAAATCTATCTTTCAATTTTGCGAACAAATATCTTGCAGGAAACTGTAAAACAATTAAATTTGATTGGTTTAATAACACGCACCTGCTTGTGCACGTTATCGTTATTGTTTTTCACCGATGCATTTCGGTCACATTCGGTTCTTATCGACGGTTTCTCTAGAAATTAATCGAGAAGATGCTCTTTGAATCGATTATTTCAATCAAGTAATATGCTTCCATTATTCAATGTCAACAAATTTCATGCAGTATCTAAGGTATGTTGATGGGGCTAAGCCCGGTAAAGCACTTCCAAAATATAAAAACTGACAATGATTTAGAGAAAGAGGAAGCCAAGAAACGGTACGAGGACACCAGAGAACGATCTTTTCAAGAGAACTGGTGTACCGATCGACCGCCTTTATTCTAGTGACTGATAAGATGTCATTGTATTCACTACTATTGAAACAAATGTTTTGCTTTACTATGTGTAGCATTAAGGGGCTAAAATGTTGTGATTTGTTATATTTTTGGTTTAAAAAGTTGGGCATGTAAAAAATATGTTGGGCATGTAAAAATTCTTTAGTTACTGGTTCGACTGGCATGTAACTTTTCAAAGCTAATTTCGAAGACTGATGATAGCATTGTGTTTCATCAGGAAACAAATTATATTTAATTGTTTAGCTGAAATACCTTAATGTATTTTTTATTTAAAGCACTAAACTGTTTCAGTAAATGATAATTTTCTGACATGTATTCATAATTGTTTTATTACCATACAAGACTATCAAATGAGCTTTTGCCCATAATTAAGTTAGCACTGGGTTTATCACTATGTGATTTTCTGGGGAATAGAAATGAAGTAATGGGAATATTAAATTGTAGAAATTCAAAATGATTACAAATATGGTAGCATCAAATCAAATCACCCAATTTTAACAACTTCAACATCATACAATATATTTAGTTATCACTTATATAGTTGTTCTTATTTTCAAAAACCAGAGCCATTTTCAAACCATATTGAGATATAATTACAACAAATGTATTGAGAAAGTTTTTATTGGTCTTAAAATGTGACTTCAAGAGAGTTCACAAGAATTCATTAATACCATATAAAGAACGTGTTTATAGCAGGGGAGACAACAATTTTTTATTGCAAATATTACTCCTTACAGCATGAGTGCTTTCCCATTGAGGTAAACCTTTTTAATGAATTATAACTCTTTCCATATTAAATAACTATTTTGGCAGCCTATTTTAGACAGAAGAAATCAAAGTATAACTCTTTTTTTAATGCTTAGTGGTGAAATATTGGAAATTGTTTGGGCATTAATTCCCTATTTCACAATATTTCCTAAATAGCCTAACAACATGGCTCTGGAATGTTGATTTGTTAACCCAACATACATTTGTACATAGCCATAAATCAGGGGTTTTGCTGTCGATTGCCACTGTCGCAAATGGCTCAATTTTTTAAAAAGTGGCTCCATTTTTTTTGGCGAATTTCAAAAAATCGGTTAAATCCTATCCGAAAATGTACTGCGAGTCGAAGCACGCGACCAAGCATAAGCGGCCAACGTCTTTCAGTTGTAAATATTGATTTACGACGATGTAAGCGACCTACAGTGCAGATGCAAATTGAAATCACTGAAGCGTGTAAGTGTTACATATGATGGTTTTTACTGCTATTGTCAAGTTTTATGGGGGTTATTAATCAGTTTAACATTACTGCTCCTTAATGATATTGAGCAATGAATTATGTTATACTGGGACAAACTGTCATGATGATCAATAATTATATTGATATTTAGGGCCGCTTTATCTGTAATCAATTCCAAAGCAAAAGCATTTGATTTCTCCACAAAAACACATGAAAACTTGTTCAACAGGCATTTGTGAGCATTTCTGTTTAAAAGTTTCATTATTATAATGTTCTGGAAAAGATATAGTTTAATTAAGATACCAACACTTTCTGAAATAACAAGAGATGTGTTTGTCAGAAAGACAATGCCCCCTACTGCGCCGCTTTGAAAAAAAAAAAAATGACCTTTGACCTTGAAGGATGACCTTGACCTTTCACCACTCAAAATGTGCAGCTCCATGAGATGCACATGCATTTTTTTTTTTACCTTGAAGGATGACCTTGACCTTTCACCACTCAAAATGTGCACCTTCATGAGATACACATGCATGCCAAATATCAAGTTGCTATCTTCAATATTGCAAAAGTTATGACCAACGTTAAAGTTTTCGGACAAAACACAGGCGGAAAGACGGTCAAAATTTGTGTGCGTATGGAAAGGCCTTGTCCATATACACATGCATACCAAATATGAAGGTTATATCTCAAGGGACATAGAAGTTATGAGCATTTTTCGAAACCTAAACGCAGATTTTGAAACCTAAACGCAGACCCTTNAAAATACATGCACTGCACAATAGACATTCAACTAAACTGTTGCCATAAATATTCTGTTCGCTAAAAAATACATGCACTGCACAATAGACATTCAACTAAACTGTTGCCATAAATATTCTGTTCGCTAAAAAATACATGCACTGCACAATAGACATTCAACTAAACTGTTGCCATAAATATTCTGTTCGCTAAAAAATACATGCACTGCACAATAGACATTCAACTAAACTGTTGCCATAAATATTCTGTTCGCTAAAAAATACATGCACTGCACAATAGACATTCAACTAAACTGTTGCCATAAATATTCTGTTCGCTAAAAAATACATGCACTGCACAATAGACATTCAACTAAACTGTTGCCATAAATATTCTGTTCGCTAAAAAATACATGCACTGCACAATAGACATTCAACTAAACTGTTGCCATAAATATTCTGTTCGCTAAAAAATACATGCACTGCACAATAGACATTCAACTAAACTGTTGCCATAAATATTCTGTTCGCTAAAAAATACATGCACTGCACAATAGACATTCAACTAAACTGTTGCCATAAATATTCTGTTCGCTAAAAAATACATGCACTGCACAATAGACATTCAACTAAACTGTTGCCATAAATATTCTGTTCGCTAAAAAATACATGCACTGCACAATAGACATTCAACTAAACTGTTGCCATAAATATTCTGTTCGCTAAAAAATACATGCACTGCACAATAGACATTCAACTAAACTGTTGCCATAAATATTCTGTTCGCTAAAAAATACATGCACTGCACAATAGACATTCAACTAAACTGTTGCCATAAATATTCTGTTCGCTAAAAAATACATGCACTGCACAATAGACATTCAACTAAACTGTTGCCATAAATATTCTGTTCGCTAAAAAATACATGCACTGCACAATAGACATTCAACTAAACTGTTGCCATAAATATTCTGTTCGCTAAAAAATACATGCACTGCACAATAGACATTCAACTAAACTGTTGCCATAAATATTCTGTTCGCTAAAAAATACATGCACTGCACAATAGACATTCAACTAAACTGTTGCCATAAATATTCTGTTCGCTAAAAAATACATGCACTGCACAATAGACATTCAACTAAACTGTTGCCATAAATATTCTGTTCGCTAAAAAATACATGCACTGCACAATAGACATTCAACTAAACTGTTGCCATAAATATTCTGTTCGCTAAAAAATACATGCACTGCACAATAGACATTCAACTAAACTGTTGCCATAAATATTCTGTTCGCTAAAAAATACATGCACTGCACAATAGACATTCAACTAAACTGTTGCCATAAATATTCTGTTCGCTAAAAAATACATGCACTGCACAATAGACATTCAACTAAACTGTTGCCATAAATATTCTGTTCGCTAAAAAATACATGCACTGCACAATAGACATTCAACTAAACTGTTGCCATAAATATTCTGTTCGCTAAAAAATACATGCACTGCACAATAGACATTCAACTAAACTGTTGCCATAAATATTCTGTTCGCTAAAAAATACATGCACTGCACAATAGACATTCAACTAAACTGTTGCCATAAATATTCTGTTCGCTAAAAAATACATGCACTGCACAATAGACATTCAACTAAACTGTTGCCATAAATATTCTGTTCGCTAAAAAATACATGCACTGCACAATAGACATTCAACTAAACTGTTGCCATAAATATTCTGTTCGCTAAAAAATACATGCACTGCACAATAGACATTCAACTAAACTGTTGCCATAAATATTCTGTTCGCTAAAAAATACATGCACTGCACAATAGACATTCAACTAAACTGTTGCCATAAATATTCTGTTCGCTAAAAAATACATGCACTGCACAATAGACATTCAACTAAACTGTTGCCATAAATATTCTGTTCGCTAAAAAATACATGCACTGCACAATAGACATTCAACTAAACTGTTGCCATAAATATTCTGTTCGCTAAAAAATACATGCACTGCACAATAGACATTCAACTAAACTGTTGCCATAAATATTCTGTTCGCTAAAAAATACATGCACTGCACAATAGACATTCAACTAAACTGTTGCCATAAATATTCTGTTCGCTAAAAAATACATGCACTGCACAATAGACATTCAACTAAACTGTTGCCATAAATATTCTGTTCGCTAAAAAATACATGCACTGCACAATAGACATTCAACTAAACTGTTGCCATAAATATTCTGTTCGCTAAAAAATACATGCACTGCACAATAGACATTCAACTAAACTGTTGCCATAAATATTCTGTTCGCTAAAAAATACATGCACTGCACAATAGACATTCAACTAAACTGTTGCCATAAATATTCTGTTCGCTAAAAAATACATGCACTGCACAATAGACATTCAACTAAACTGTTGCCATAAATATTCTGTTCGCTAAAAAATACATGCACTGCACAATAGACATTCAACTAAACTGTTGCCATAAATATTCTGTTCGCTAAAAAATACATGCACTGCACAATAGACATTCAACTAAACTGTTGCCATAAATATTCTGTTCGCTAAAAAATACATGCACTGCACAATAGACATTCAACTAAACTGTTGCCATAAATATTCTGTTCGCTAAAAAATACATGCACTGCACAATAGACATTCAACTAAACTGTTGCCATAAATATTCTGTTCGCTAAAAAATACATGCACTGCACAATAGACATTCAACTAAACTGTTGCCATAAATATTCTGTTCGCTAAAAAATACATGCACTGCACAATAGACATTCAACTAAACTGTTGCCATAAATATTCTGTTCGCTAAAAAATACATGCACTGCACAATAGACATTCAACTAAACTGTTGCCATAAATATTCTGTTCGCTAAAAAATACATGCACTGCACAATAGACATTCAACTAAACTGTTGCCATAAATATTCTGTTCGCTAAAAAATACATGCACTGCACAATAGACATTCAACTAAACTGTTGCCATAAATATTCTGTTCGCTAAAAAATACATGCACTGCACAATAGACATTCAACTAAACTGTTGCCATAAATATTCTGTTCGCTAAAAAATACATGCACTGCACAATAGACATTCAACTAAACTGTTGCCATAAATATTCTGTTCGCTAAAAAATACATGCACTGCACAATAGACATTCAACTAAACTGTTGCCATAAATATTCTGTTCGCTAAAAAATACATGCACTGCACAATAGACATTCAACTAAACTGTTGCCATAAATATTCTGTTCGCTAAAAAATACATGCACTGCACAATAGACATTCAACTAAACTGTTGCCATAAATATTCTGTTCGCTAAAAAATACATGCACTGCACAATAGACATTCAACTAAACTGTTGCCATAAATATTCTGTTCGCTAAAAAATACATGCACTGCACAATAGACATTCAACTAAACTGTTGCCATAAATATTCTGTTCGCTAAAAAATACATGCACTGCACAATAGACATTCAACTAAACTGTTGCCATAAATATTCTGTTCGCTAAAAAATACATGCACTGCACAATAGACATTCAACTAAACTGTTGCCATAAATATTCTGTTCGCTAAAAAATACATGCACTGCACAATAGACATTCAACTAAACTGTTGCCATAAATATTCTGTTCGCTAAAAAATACATGCACTGCACAATAGACATTCAACTAAACTGTTGCCATAAATATTCTGTTCGCTAAAAAATACATGCACTGCACAATAGACATTCAACTAAACTGTTGCCATAAATATTCTGTTCGCTAAAAAATACATGCACTGCACAATAGACATTCAACTAAACTGTTGCCATAAATATTCTGAGTCTTTGTCTACATTAACATTAATTTGAATGAAAACAAAATTAAAACACCTACATGGTAAGTATTCAAAATTCTAAACAACTATTTAAGCAACAAACTGTTGGTGTTTTTTTTTGCACATAATTAATACTGCAGATTAAAGAAACAAAATTAGCCCCTCATGATAGTGCTTATGTACAGAAAAAAAACAGAGATTTGCATGTAATGAAAATGTTTTACCCAGGTGTCACTAAGTTTCCACCAAATTTAACAATTGAAACAGGCCACACAACATTAAATTTAAAAAACAGTTGATTTCCACCTGAATTGCCTACAAAAAAGCAAGTCCCATCTTATTGTGCCTCAAGTCCCCATAAAAAATGCTGATTATTATGAAGGGGAAAACGTATTTCTTTGGCATTTTGACTTTCAATTCTTTTGCAATGACAATGTAATATCACATCTCTTGATTCACATGTAAAAATACGGTCATAACGTATGCTTGAGCTAGAATCATTAAGAAATTCGATCCTTAATTTGACGTGTTTGGGAAAAATTGCTTCCCCACGTTTAAAGTTTGTCAACATTTTTGCATGCATCAAATATGGACGAAGTAGATCAAGTGGCCAAAATGTTGTAACTGATCCCCACAGAAGTGAGAATGTTGTCATGCACAGCTGACCCCTTCACCCGGATTGCAGGTGGGGAAATAAAGCAATTTGTACAACATTTAGTAGTATGTAACCTCCTGTGATGGAAGTGGAAATGAATCCCGCCGAATTGTACAGATTTACCATAAGTTGTTTATATATTTGACATTAAATGGTAACATAAGAACCCATTTGGATTATTAAATACTAAGATGAGAAATGGTTGTTTTATTATAATGATGCAGCAGTTTTTCTACTGAAAACTGCTTAGTAACGGTCTGGAAAGAGCCACGAGTTCGCAAACTTGAGCTGTTGGACTGAAAGAATCATGACAAAAAATCTTGCACTACAACAATGACACATCCTTCTATTGCTACATCAAAGGAAATTGCAGAATATTTAAAAAAAAACTGGACCACAACTCTATAATACTGGTTTCTCGTCTCTGAACCTTTCCTAATGCCGTCTTTTGTAAGCCGTGTGCACTAAACGACCAGGATAAAGCCCTGCCAACCGGCAGACAATTGTCCTTATAACATATGTTTATTACTCTCCAGGGGCTGAATGGATAAAGTTTCAAAACCTTCCATGAACAAAATTAATTGTCTGCCACACAATTATTTCATTGGTCTTTGTATTAAAATTGGAAAGCAGAAAATCCAATTTATTCAAGCCAACAGAGGATTCAGAGGATAATGCATTGTTCGATCAAATTTCAATGAAGGTATGTATAAACATTTATGGCAAAAAGGAAGTTCATCAACGGAGATAGGGAAAAATTGTGAATTTGCCTCATACATGTTTGTGAGACAGTCACTGTATCACTATGGGAATGTCAATGCTGGCTTTCTTGGTAGTTGAACAAGATTTTTTGTATAGTGAATATTTATGGCTGAACTAATTGTTAATATTATACCTCATCCTTTTTTAAAATCATTTTCATACCATATAAAAACAGAGTAGACAATAATTATATTCATAAAATAACAATTCGCCCCATTGGTGCAAAAAAGTAGCGTGTGATATTTAATGTCAATGTCACATGGTACTTTTTTGCACCAAGGGGGCGAATTATCTGAGTACAAACTGTAACAAAATCAAGTGATATTTTTCTCATATGGATTTGAAAATGCTAGGCATACACTGAGGGTGTGCCAATCTGGCTTTTCTACTTCCTTGTAGGCGAAATACAGGTTGGTATCTGTCGAACAAACACTACCGTAATTACTCTATGTTTTTGGACACTCTAAATTTTCGGACACCCCTTTTTTTAGCAAAAATAATTATTTTTCGTGACTNAACACAGATCAGCATGACTGGATTTTTGGCAACCAATAGCCTCCATAGGATTTAACGGGAATTAAATAAATCTTTGAATGTAAATCGTGTATTGCTGCATTGTTTGCATTGATTCAGAAATACTGTCACTCGTTTTCTTTACCGCTCGATTTACGGTAATCGGAGGATATATACAAATTTATTCAGAGAGGAAGGGATGTTTATCTGAAAACTCTTGAAAATTAATAATTGTGTATACAAAGGCATGTTTCCGCATACAGTGTTAACCTCTGCTGACTTCATATTAATGTGTAATCCGGTGATGCAGTCAATTTCCTAATTGCGATGGCAATTATTTCCATTTCTCTTGTGTATTTGTGCTTAATTGACAAACTAGTATTGACAGAAAGACTTTTAATATAAGGTCATGTGATCAATTAAAGCATGAGGATGTATTTCAGGGAATGGCTGGGCATTTATTTAAGACCGTCTAGTCTGTTAACATGTTGATTTTGTTTTATTTCATTCATTTCATTCAGTAACAAAGAATTGAGATACATAATAAGCATGAACAGTTGAAAATTGGAAAAGTATGCGTGTACACATTTATTTAAGCATGTCAGAATGTAATTGATATTCATATTTGATCTTTAAACCTCTAATATTATGCATTTTATTGGTATTTACCATGTTATTTATCTTTAAATGAGATACACAGACAATTGAATTGTACATGAAGTAATTAATTCATGCTTAGGCTAATAAATAGATACTTGGCACATGGATTGCGAAGCGATTAGTCGATTCGGTAATATTTTTGAACTGCTTTCCATTATGTGGAGTATGGCATGGGCATGTACATCAACGCTTTGGTATTTGGTAGTTTTGGACGGTCCCATTATTGCTTTCGGGAATTTTTACTTAATGACGAGATTTTATGAATACGTGTTAGCAATAATGTATTTACTAAAAAGGTGAAACATTCATCGTTTGTTTCATTTCACCGTGCCTCAAACAGTGGAAAGTCTCTTGCTTTGGTGACTATTTAACCATTCAGCAGTTTAATTGCAACAGAGTTTATGCAGTTGTATTACTTGTTAATTTTAATTACAAGGCTATGATTTTAATTATATTTATTCTAAGATCTGTGATATTATTTTTTGCGTTGAGCGCTCCAGGGCGGCGACTTCAGCTTTAAACCTTGTATATTTTTTCTTAAAACGCAGTGGTTTCCCTTCTCACAAAATGTTAAAAGATCTAATTTTGATCGACTTACAAACTTCATAAAACTCCTATACGACTTGTTTCCACGTCGATTACGTTATAAATAACAGCAAACGTCTCAAGTTAAAGCATATGATAGACAATAACATCGGTCATTTAAATCACTAGACAATGAAATTGCAGTCAACATAATGTGAAGTAAACATATACCATAATTAATCCTTAGACAGGTTGTCGGCTAACCGTCTCTGATTGGCATGAACTATTTTGTTTTCATATTCTTAATCATAAAATTGACATTTGAAAATATAATACCACACTTGCCAGTATCGTGAATATCGCGAATATCATAAAAAGATGCAACCGAAATGTTCAAATTATGCAAATTAATCAGTTTAGTTTAAACATATTTATTTCAAACAATACACATTGTTTTACATAGAATTACATACAATATTTATACAGTTTACATGTTTGAATAGGATTGGAACGGAAGACTATGTCTTATATAGTTCTTCTCCCTATACAAATACAATTACATGTTGTCAGACGAACATAGTTGATTTTTTATGATTACACAATAATAACAATATGGAAAAAACTCCGAGTAAAGAGTTTCATTTGTGCAAAACAAGTAATAGGTTGGCATTTGAAAGGTGAAGGAGACAGACTGGCAGAGTTCTTGGAAGAACATAACAGAAGTTAAGAGATGCTTGATGATGTCAAAAGAAGAAAAGGGATTGAGAGTCGTTCTGTAGCATATTACGAATCAAATCACTTACTATTAATAATAAATTTATGAACTGCATCAGCTATTTTAGTGTTTGTTAAATAGTCACGAGTGTTGTCTCCATATAGAATAGTTTCAATGCAGGGGACGAAATATACGGTTATTGAATTAACACGAGATGTGTTTGTCAGAAACACAATGCCCCCTACTGTGCCGCTTTGAATATTTTTTTTTATTTTTTTTTTATATCCCTTTAAAAATTATAACTTTCCTTGGGAAAATGATCTGTACCTGCCAAATGATAAATATAAATTATCTCCCTTTAAAGCTTGTTACTTCCCTAGGATTTTGTTTTTTGACCCTTGACCTTGAAGGATGACCTTGACCTTTCAGCACTCAAAATGTGCAGCTCCATGAGATACAAGTACAAATGCATGCCAAATATCAAGATGCTATCGTCAATATTGCAAAAGTTATGGCCAATGTTAAAGTTTTCGGACGGAATCACAGACTGACAAGACGGACTGACAGTTCAACTGCTATATGCCACACTACCGGGTGCATAAAAAGTGGCATCTAGAGTGGAAACGAGCTTAAAGTTGTAGACCCACACTGCAAGACAGACGCCAGGCATAGTATGATCACAATAGCAGTCTTCGAAATTAGCACACACCCGATCGCCCGTGGCGAGTAAAATTACTGTCGGGCACATAAGAAAATTCATGTTTGTGGCCCACCAGGCAGTAAATTATTGAAGCAAATTGACATTTTATAAAACAAAAACTGCAAGTTGTTTTTGATATTTGCAAATCTATTTTACAATTTTGCGAACGATCACCTTGCCGGAAGTTGTTAAACAATGAAAATTAGATTGGTTTTACAACACGCACCTGCTTGCACACATCATCGTTATTGTTTTTGACCGATGCCTTTCGGTCACATTCGGTTCTTATAGACGGTTTCTCTAGAAATTAATCGAGGAGATGCTGTTTGAATCGATTATATTTATCACGTAATACGCATCCGTTTTCTTCAATGTCAACAAATGTCATTGTCAACGTAGATGCTATGCAGTATCTAAGGAATGTTGATGTTGATGGGGCTAAGCCCGGTAAAGCACTTCCAAAATAGAAAATTGACAATGATTACGAGAAAAAGGAAGCCAAGAAACGGTACGAGGACACCTGATAAGCAGAGAAGGCTCTTTTCAAGAGCACTGGTGTAACGATCGACCGTTTTTATTCTAGTGACTGATTAGATGTCATTGTTTTCACTACTAATTGAAACAATGTTCTGCTTTACTATGTGTAGCATTTAAGTGCTAAAATGTTGTGATTTGGTATATTTTTGGTTAAAATAGTTCAGGCATGTAAAAAATATGTTGGGCATGTAAAAATTCTTAAGTAACTGGCCCTACTGGCATGTAACTTTTCAAAGCTAATTTCGAAGACTGCAATAGCTCATTTTTTCTGTTGTTTTTGCAATATTTTGTGACAATATATGGATTCTTGATATAAAGTATAAAATACATTTACACAATGTTACAGTAACAGTTCTTTTTTCCTTTCTAACATGTTATTCTTGTTTCATATTGGAGCTCTTTAGTCTGATGTTAACATTTATCAATTTATAGCATTTAATGAAGAGCTTAAAAAATGCCAAAATCTGTGAACAAGTACCTTAAATGTCACCAAACCATGATTTGAATGTTTTATTTATAAAAAAGCTTTAATTTTAATCATTGTGCAATCCAAACCAAGATCTGTATTATGTATAGTTAAAATCTAGCAAAATATTTGTGTATAGCAATTTTAGATCTTAACTTAAGTTTTTGAGTGGAAACTATATTTAAATTTACTAGAAATCCGAAAACACATGACCTTGACCATATTAGTGGTGGCCCGAAATACAACAGCATGCAAGGTCCTCATGCAAGCTTGCAATATCTTAAATTTCATTAAGATAGGTCAATGCAAACTTAAGTTATTGACTGCAAACCACATAATGGTATATGATACTGCTTGCCTGCAAAACGGTCTAACCCAATCTAATAAAGTAATAATCTCATGGATTCAATGTCTAAGCATTATTGTATTTATACGCTATGGACAAGCAAACATAAAAGCCATCTTAATTGAAAATTATATAGCTATTGGATTTTGACATGATCTAATTATTCTTATATGGGAATTATGTATGTTGAAAATCACATAAGGCCATAAATCTATCAATCTTATAAAACTAATTGTGCAGTTGATTTCCCATGAGGAGACATTAAAGGGACTTGTTCATTTATGTTCTGAGCAATTTATTAAATGTCATCACGATTGGATACAAAATGTGGCCTCTAGTGTGATAAAAAGCTAAAAGTTGAAGACACATGATGCACGACAATGAACTGTTGACAAAGGTTGATCACAATAGCTCACCATGACAACTTCGTGCTCATGTGAGGTAAAACAAAAGTTGGTTAAAAACTGAAGGACAAGGTTGAAACGTTATGAGGTTGATGAATAAGACCTCGTACTTAAATGTGGACTGTTAAGCCATTATTTTCATGACACAGCTTAACTATTTCAATGGTACTACCTTAAGTTACATCAAAATCTAGTTCTTCTTGAATGCCTTGAGATTTAACGAGTACCTACATTCATCTTGTCTTGGAGGGTCGGTGCCGGGCGTTGGATTATTGCCACTACATCACAATAATTTGTCAATTATCAAATAATTAACATATTGCAACAACTGATTGCTGCTTTCAGTCTTTGATAATCGTATTGTGATTTAGGCCAAGTGAAAATTGTAATGTTGAACTTGAAGGACAGTGTTTAATTATTATGCTTACCATTGTCGATTGTATCTCGTTTTCATCCAATATGATATGATGACTCTCCCACCGTCTCAGGTATTTGGAATTCATGATTTTACTGACAATTGTTCGAGTATGATTGAGTCTACAAAGCTGAATATCGCCTTCGTGAATGAGTTTGAACCTTTGTTGACAAATGTTGTTTCTGTATTTAGAAAATGAAATGCTGGGACTTTCTGGGAAAATGCTCGTGTCGGATGGCCAGAATTCGCCACTTTGTATTGACTCATTAGTGTCGTTCAGCATCTCAACCGTTTCGTCGTTCAGCATCTTAACAGTTTCGTCATTTGCATCGTCTGTGGACGAGCATCCGATTGTCTCGCTGATCAGTAAAGTTGTTGTGGCAGCCATTTTACTTTCTCCCGAAATCACAGGCGCTTCGCAAATTCTTCCGAACGGGAAAAGGCTCCCAGAAAACGGCCGGATTATACAAGCCAGTGTTGANGGCTGTCTAGGAAACCTGTCGGAATTCGTTTGGACACATTTTCTCATTATTTTCACTATATTTATGCACTTCACTATCTTAGTCACGTGACCAAAATAAGTAAATTATTTTGGACTGTTGTTATGAATTTTCCAGTCTGGATTACCTTCCATTTACACTATGTTACGCATTAACGCGGAGTACCAATATCAATCTAAACTTCGGGAACCAGCAAGTTTGTGTATTCGATAATACAGAAATGTATCCGCATGAAACGGTTACTTTCAGCTAAAAGCATCTGTTACTTATTTCCCGTGCATGGTATCAACTTCAATGTCCCGTTACATATTCGGAGCCATATTGATCGATTGGAAATAATACTGCATGAAAATAATACTGTAACCAGTTTAATTCTTTGTGAATGCAATGGTATGCAAAACAACAAATATACCATGTTATGTTGGTTATTTTATTACCTTTCTACAAAAGCACACATCATAATAATAGTATAATAATTATGTACAAACAGTAACACAGTAATAATCAAGAGCATGTTACTGGTGATCAAAAACTGAAGAAATAGTGCATTTTGAATTATATAAATACACAAAACATAGATTACACTTGAAATATAGAACATTCAAGACGCCCAGGAAAAAGTATAGAAATTAACAACAAAGGAGCCTTTAAATTAAATTGAATGTAAAAAGCACTCTTACTTAAACAGTTTGCATGTTTTTTTCAACAAACTTTCACTAAACTAGTAAAGAAAGATTTACACGATTTAAAATTACCAATAGAATTCTCGCTTCAATGCAATAATATGCTATTGTTAATAAATTACTATGTTTTCTAAACAAAGTACAATGTATTTA
>VMBQ01009505.1:0-31197 GCA_007657795.1 Dreissena rostriformis
AAGGTCAAGGTCATCTTTCAAGGTCAAAAGTAAAAAAAAAACAAACCAAGGGAAGTAATAAGCTTTAAAAGGGGGATAATTTCTAAACCTGCCAAATGATATATTGAAATTTTATTCCAAAGCGGCGCAATAGGGGGCATTGTGTTTTTGACAAACACATCTCTTGTTAAACATATCTTGTGACTACAGTTGTTGTTTCACCGTGAAATTGTATTTGTTGAAACTAACTTGTCATGATGTTGTATCGGCATTTTTGCACACAGTTTATTATGAATACCGATAGTTAATTCCCACGTTTATTCTGATTATCTTATATATTTCAAGCGTTTTTGTCAATTATTTACGGCGTGTTTTATAAATGTGTGCCTTTTTAAAGTGCCGTTTTTAGTATACGGATTGTATTTCAATCTTGTTAAAGATGGGTGCCTACTTATGTACTAATAATGATTAAAAAAAAACAATCTTTACAAAGTGGATTTCATGTTTTGCGTATAAATCTTTAGCTGTTTTGAAAACAAGGATATGTGTTAAATTACATAGTTATGTAACATTTTATGAACAATATGTTAAGTTGTTTATATTAGATATTCTGACCGTGAACTGCAAGGTAACTGTACCAGCTAATCTTTTCTTTAATCTAAGCTTTTGGTACTTTATTCATATGTGATATGTGCTTTTGTACATATAGTATTGCCGTATGAAAGGGACCAGTTTGAAGTGGCTTTATTGTTGCTTTAATTAATGGTGTAACGGTAAGATGGTTAGTATAAATAGTGTATGCATTATTATTATTGTCTGTTGTTTATAATCTTTGTGTTTAATGGTTTGTGGTAACGACTACATTTAATAGTTGCTACACATTCTTTATTCAATTATTTACTTTAGATATGCTTGTTTAATGTAATTGTCTTTTAGTTTAAATTGCATCGTATATACAGATCGATGTTTTAATTTGCTAATTAATTAGAACTGTTGAAACAAATAGACGCCTTCTGCATTTGTTGTTTAAGTATATGTTAACACAAAATCTGCCATGCCTTTTGAATCACTTATTGATTCGTTACATAGAAGGGTATACTCAATCATTTAGAAGTTGTTACACATAATGTATTATATATCGATTCCTAAAACGTCCAACAAATCGGAATTCGGGTTAATTATAACAGCAAAAAGAAAATATATGTGTGACGTATCGCCACAAATTGGTATGGTTTAATATTTTTATTTAACTTTAAAATTAATACTGTACGCCATTGATCATTGATTTCATAATATATTTCAAGATCGAAGCATGATGTTTATTGGTGTATGCAAGTTTGTGAGAGTCAATATTGTGTTAGACACAGTAAACAAATAAGCAAAAACATGTGTATGTATTAAACGTTGGAGAGGCGTGCATTTTGATGTCCATTGTTTTGTTTTCTACTTATGAACATAAACTGTGTGACATTTTTTGTTGTTGCAAGATGGTATAGTATGTCAAGCACATGAACAATATGATTTTTTTACATTTTAAGAATGTATACTTCACTTGAATTTCAGTATCTTTTTTCAAGATTAAAAAGACATTGTCTTGAAAGGAGAACGTGAAATATGTGTTTGTAATGTATATTAATTGTGAGTCATTGTGTAACAGAGTTTTCTGTAATTACAAATCCTTTTTAATTTTTGATAAATATTACACTTATCTTAGTCGTTTATCCATGTTTTTTCATTACCGTCTTTAATATCTTATGACAAAAAATATCTTGTTATCGTTTTAATTAAAATCACCGTAAAATTTAAACAATATTCGATATTAAGCTTAATGGTTTTGGAACGAAACGGTAGTAATAAAGAGAAACCAAACACAACTTTACACTAATTTATAGTAAAAATTACGTTTGAGTTCTGTTATTGGATTGAATAAAATATGTTTGTTGTTTTACTTGTAATAGAGTAAAATGCAAAAAGACATCGCTTTTGCAAACGACAAACATGGTACACTGATTGACGGTATGTTCATATATAATTGTATACTCCCCGAAACGATGTAAAGGGGGTATCCAGGAATTACCATGGACGTCCGTCTGTGTGTCTGTCTGGTCGTAGAGACCCGGTTGTTCTCTACGTTCATCATTCAAACTTGCTAGGAGTGAGGAGTGTTCCTTATGATGTGAAGTTCTGAATATGGGGTAAAAACTGGAAACAATTAGGGTGTCACATAGTTATATAGCAAATAATTAAAAAAAAAAACACGTTTTCATCTGAACCCACAATGCCCAGTCGTCTAATATGTGGTATTAAACGTGTATTTTTGTTCTTTACTGGTAATTCAAATAATACCTTTGGGGTCGAAATTTTCCACGCCCCATGATTCAATATTTCATTGTTATAACGTTCAGCCTACTACTAGATGCGTCGGGGTGTGTACGTCATTAATGAGATATTTTCTAGTTCAATTTAAATATTAGATGCTTACTAATAGTGTTTATATAACTCGGTTATGTGTAATTTCAATAATATTACATGACAGTTATGTTACATATTAGATATGTTCTTACTATAAGACATTTCGTAATAAATATATATTTCTTCTTGTATTTGTATTTGTCGTTATTACAATTTAAACTTAGATTTTCGATTAACAGCACTGTTGTTAAGTAAGATATATGTTAAAACAGAAAACCGAACGATTATGTTAATAAACCGTGATTTGTTTTTACAAAACGCTTAATTGAATGCGCTCAAGCAAGCTGATTACATCTAGAAGATCGACCGATTGACAACTATGAATAAATCTGTTACTTATTACCTTTATTGAAAAAATAAAATATGATCCCTCCTGTTATAAAAATCAAATACGACCCCTCTTGTATTAAAATCAAAATAAGACACCTACTTAAGTAAAAAAAAAATGTGAGCCCCACTTGTGTATGGTGTCCCCTTTTGTATGACCCAACCGATTTGTAAATGTTACGTCCTGCTAACCGTTTTTTTTCACTTCCAAAATTAAGCATAAAGAACAAGTGCTTATCTAGACAGCCTCTCCGACTATTCAAATGGCATGGAAATATCAAAATTATAGAACAGAACAATAACATTTCGTTTTGACTGAATTAATTCATGTTTATCGTGTTACAAGTAATTGCCATCAGTTTCCTATTGTTAGTATAGAAGAAATGGTTTTCACTCTTAGATGATTAAATAGTTATTATGAATATGATAATGGAAAGACTTAAATAAAGAAATAATAGCCCATTGATGTTTCAACATTATCATGCTCACGTAAAATTCGATAAAAAGTAAAAAGCGGATAAACATCGATATTTGGAAAATACATGGAAGGAAATATAGTACTTCTTAAGGTGTAATTAACAAGAAAATAATAGAATATCAATGTTTAAATCTCTTAATTAGCATACTTATCGAAGAACGATAACCATTCATAATGTAAACAGCACTGTTCACGTGTTACAATAGTGATTTAGTTGCTTATATTTGTGATTGTGGAAAAGTGGCTATAACAAAGGTTTATTGTCATTTAAATAATTGACCAATCAACGCTGAATCAGAGCGTTGACAATGCTGTTTATCTATTGTGTCTCGTATGTTCACCAAATAAAATAAAAATGCCATACATGAAACAATTTAAAGCCCCGTTATAACTCATAAAAAATCCGAGTTCTATATAGCAATAGCCAAAATTCCAACGATAGATGTGGTCTGTTAACATCGATTTAACAAGATGCAAAATGCTCTTTAAAAAAAATGTGGTACAGTATATTCAACACATGTTCATGTACCACGTTAGTGTTCGTGCGTCGTATATATCGATATATCGTTGCGGGAAATTATAATGGAATAGATTGTATCACAAAATTAAAAAAATAAAATAAAAATTATATAGTTTAAAATCTATGCTACCAGACCACATCAAGCGCTGAAATTTTGGCTATTGCTATAAGAAACACTGATTTTGTATGGGTTATCGTTATTTTACGAAATAATTTACGAAATATTCGTTGATTTTGAGTGTTAATGGGGCTTTAACATTATGAAAATGCCGTATAATAATGAAATCGTGTATAAATACTATCAGTTCTAAAGTTTATATCTTGTTCATAATGTTAGTTTAACCACTTAATTATTATTGGAACGCTTTAGTTAATATTTACAATAAACTGATGTTGTGTGTTCCAAAAATATGAAACGCCTATTTATATACATGAATCCATTGTTGTAAGTTTGCATTCTTTAAGTTAGATCTTTTGCCCAAATCTTTTAGTATTCGCTTTTCCGTCTGTGTAAAGAAAGATCGAAATGAAAATTAGCCATAATAAGGAGACAAAATGAGTCGTGTTCTGCGAAAACTAGGCATAATGCATGTGCGTAAAGTGTCATCCCAGATTAGCCTGTGAAGTCCGCACAGGCTAATCAGGGACGACACTTTCCGCCAAAATTGGATTTTTGCTAAGAAGAGACTTTATTTAAACGAAAAATGTCATAAAAGCGGAAATTGTCATCCCTGATTAGCCTGTGCGGACTGCACAGGCTAATCTGGGATGACAATTTACGCACAAGAATTATGCCCAGTTTTCTCAGAAAACGACACAATTTATTTCAGTGAAAAGTGATTGGCACAAGAGCGATAACTGTTTGCTGGATTATACTGGTCGGGCAATACCATTATATTATGTGTGAAGTACCTGTTCCAAGCAGATTAACTCGGTCAATATTAGTCGAGGTATTTAAATTTAGTGTGCAATATTTAAATCGGATTAGCAAAACAAGGACACTTGTGATCTTTCAGTAGCCTTTTAATGACTAAATAACAGCGAACTTTCCACATACATTGAAACGAGCACTTTTAGTATGGCGATTTTTAAGATGCATTATTTATCACATATGGTTTGAATATATGTATAAAGCTTCTGATTGTGATTTGCTTCGTGGATATATATGTGCCCATCTCGTGCTGTATATATGCTCCCATGGCTTCTCTCGTGACGGACAAAGATGACGTGATTCTGCTGAAGGCCGGATGGATTTTTAGACAAAGTACGTAACATTAATTTTGCAAACCCAGTAGTCATTAATATTGTTCTTGTATGTATGTTACTAACAGCTACCATACATCTAAAGAAGCGAAAAGCATGCATTTGTTATTTAAGCAAATGATTTGCGCACTTCCGATTAACTCTACGGTGAGAATTTAACGACATTTGTGTAAAGCAATTAAAGAAGGTAGAAACTGTATTGTTTGATTCACCTGTCTTGTTTAAAACTAATACGTCCGTTTACTCAGTCGTTATGCATCGACCCACTCCGGAATGCTCCATAGGATACACGAGATACATTTATTTTTAAATATAAATCATCTGCTGGTCTAAAAGGTCGTTAACGAGGCTGTCCGGTCAGCGCGATTGATGGTTCATGCGCTTCTGACCTCGGCGACCCGGGTTCAACCCCCGCTCCCGGTTCATGTAAGAGTCGTTGCTGGTTTCTTTGCCATACTGGTATGGTTTACTCCAGACACTCCGCCCCCCCCCCTCACCCTCCCCACACCCCAGTTTCATCCCAAAATCGAATTTCTTATAGTGAAAAGCTACAACAGCGATATAGATGGAAATTAAAGCTATTATTTAAAATCGCCACAATTAAGTGAGCCTAGTTCTGGGGCAACCTTCAGGTCCTAACATTATGCAGCCTCATTCGCGGAAGGACCAAAATAATATTCGAAATACACACACGGAGTACCGTTTACTGTCAACATTGATTCGCATGAAAAGGTGTTATCCGGACCCCACAATTTTGAGAAAAAAATGGTATCGGTATGTACAAACCATGCTTATCCATTAAATCAATCATTTTAATAATAACTAGAGGATGCAATATATGTATATGATTTTGAAAGAATTTTAAGTGTCAGGTGTTTGTATCCACGAATAAATGTTTATTTTCCTTCAAAATATAGCCCGTCCTGGAATATATTTATATATATATATAGTTCATAGATAGAAGGTCAGTGTGGTTATCGTCTCCAATCTTATGATCAAACGTCAGACTTGCACCAGCACCTTCTATGCAATCCAATGCCGTCTGAATAAACTTCAGTGGCAGATTTTCGCTACCCGCTTGAATATTATACAATTATGTACATTTAATGTGTTCAGATATCGAATATCCATGTAATCTCTTGACCGTATTGTTAAAAAATACATTATTTATATCGTTTATCGTTTAAGGCCAGTATACTTACCTGGGGACATTTGTCCTTTTGCGTTCAACATGAGATTAAATCATTTATTTATTTTGTATGAAACGTTTGACCGATTGATCGCAGTCATCGATAGGATTAAATACAATGGCGGATTTCAGGCTAAGCCAGTCGTCTATAATCGGATTAACACCATTTCTATCATTGAATAACATTACCAATATATGCCCCGTTTAACGCAGTCAGCGTAAGGTCAGTCGCACAAATATTTGTGTTTATATAACGTTAGAAAACTTAACGGGTACATTTGATATTGGGATTTAGTCCATTTTAATGATATTTTATTGTGTGCAGTTGACTTTTGAACATATTTACGGTATATTCATCAAAAAGCGAGGTATACTCTAAATATAGAAATCAAAGCGCTGAAGGCACTGAATTTGTACGCTATTGCATAATCTTAGACGCGACTCAGTTTTCAAAATTATGTTACAGCTTTTTGTATCGCACGTTTGAAATGAACAAAACCCATTCAAATTTATAAAGAGTGTGTCTTAAAGCACGGGTCGAATTGTGGGTGCACTGTTTATCCTAATAGTTATGTTATAGAGATAACTTAGACAAAATAACGTCTCTTTTTCTTTCGCAATTAATTCCTGCAATGGCAACCATCTTTAGAATGTTGGTTTCCTTGCTAGAGAATAACAAGCCTAGAATCATGTACATGTTGTGTTATGTGTATCTAATATTTTAATTATTTTCTTTAAATTATTGAGCAACAATTTTGCCGACATGACAAATTACATAACGTAGAAAGATGAGCCCCCCTCTGTACGTTACTTATGACGTTATTTTGGTCCGTTATGACTCTTTAAGAAAAAACCTATAAAGTCATGGATAACGACATTTATTTCATTGCTGAACACTTTTTCTCACGCATAGACTCGCATAATCCCAACTGGATCGATTCCCCAATGCATCCGTATCAGCGCAACTCTTATCAATTACTGCATACTTACTTCTTTTCTCGTCGCTGTTCAATGCCAGATTATCCCGTATATTCCATTTTAAATAGTAAACTCAAGAATTTCATAAACATAAACATTCGCCTTTTTTCTTAAGTAGCATATTAATTTTTCGCATATGTGACAATTAAAAGATGTGATGAAATAATGTCCAATCGAGACGGGGTTTTCCAACTGAACACACGTATGTCGCCTGACTTGCTGTTCAATAAATACACCAACACATTTCATGTGACGTTGTACACGTCTTCAAAGTTTNTATTACATTTTTTTTATTTTGAAAATAGAATACGTTCACCTCTTGTGCACTAAAAGACAACATAGCAAGACCTATTATTAATTTATCTATATGATGACTAAACACGGTGTGTGTACAAAAATACCTGTTCTTAACGCAGGAATGTCTCTAAGTGAGTTAATCTTGCTCGCAAAAAATGGTCTTTTTTCAAAATAGTTTGTCAAAAGTAAAAAGCCTGGTTTACATAACTACGGAGTCCAGTTGCAGCCATCGCTTGTGCATGTAACGTTATGATATAAATGACAATGCTGGATTATTGGGAGCCACCACGTCCTCCGAGACACATTTATTGTTATATATTAATTTCGAATTTAAGTGTCGAACGCTGCTCCCGCCACCGGAAGTTCCGACCACGTGCCTTATAGAAATGTACTTCACCGGAGACCGGAAGTTGAGTCTGTGTGCGCACGACATGGATAGTGCCGCGTAAGTCCAGATAGTAATTACATGCTGTAGACCTACTTTTGTTGTATTATACTTTTTATTTAACCTTGAAACAAACAGAAACCATTTTTAATACAAAAGAGTGTCGAGTATACGACATACATTGGTATATATCGTTCTTTAGGTCCAGACTGCCATCATCATTGTAAAAGCTGAGTGTTATACATCACCACATGTTATGGTTATAAGCGAAACAAAAAGAAACTTCTGTGTCGAGTAGACAACACACATTGTCTTATGTCGTACTTTAGGTCCAAGCGCCCGTAATCATTGTAAATGTAATGAGTGTAATACATCACCACAGGTTATGGTTACAAGCGAGCATACGACACTTATTGGTATTCATGTATATCATTATGTAGGTCCAAACGGCCATTGTTATTGTAAAAACTGTGATTATACATCACCACAGGTTATGGTTACAAGCGATCACGAAGGCCCAGTCCGACAAGGCCCTGCCCACCCCGAAGTATTCCCGCAAGAACCATACCAAAGAGGACGCGTTGAAAGAAGAGAGCCAGGAACAGAACAAGCGGCAGCAGAAAATGTGAGTTTATTTAGAAAAACCTGGACCGGTATTCCCAAAGCTTCTATTGCGATTTTAACTTCCGTTGTACTTAGGTGAAAATTTCAGTATACATTTTCTTAGCGAAATATAATGTTTTTTTGCTGACAAAGTGAGATTAAAAATAATTATTTTATAAATATTTATTTGTGAAAACATTTACATTAAAAATACATCAATTTGAAATAGTCTTACATACTTAAGTATTTATTTTTTTGAATTGCTAATATATTTTACTACAAGGAGCACTGTGAATGAGGACCAGAATTACTACATTTCTTTTAGAACGGCCGGGTGTACGAATACGTCTGTATTAAAGGTTCTTGTTCACAGTTTGGAAAATTGACAATTAAAAAAAGGTCATCAATTCCAAATAGAATGTATGCATTTTATTCAAGAAAGCAAAATAACCCTAATGACTACGCAAAATGTTACAACTTTATGTTCGCATATCGATAATCATCAATCGAAATCGTAAACAATATTAAGAGTGTGTAACGTTTTTAATGACAATTTAGAAAAAGCGTGTATTAGCCAGATATGGTATTAACTAAGTGTATTATATATAAGCTTGTGAGGTGTAGTAGTAGCGAGTATGATTTTGCTTGTAGAGGTCCCAGGTTTGACCCCAAGGGCAATACTTTTTTTGTTATTTATATACCAATTTTTATAAGTTTCATATACCGGTAGTTAGTTACCATAGATAACATGCAGCAATTGTTTACTTTGCCAGTTGGTACCGGTTGCTCTGCTGTGGCGGTGAAAATGAGGTCAAGAACTTCACCACGCCGCGTGCGCCCCAGAAGCAGAAGTCTACTTGGACATGAGCGCCGGAAGTGCCCTACCACGTCGCCTCCATGACTCTTTTGCGTGATTGAAATTATCACATACTCGCTCAAATTCATGCCATTTATTCAGTTTGTTTTGTGTTAAACCGTTGTAAGCAGTATCCGTAAAATTGAATGTCCATATGGCTACTATCGCAATAATGTTTTGCGGATGGATTCACGTGCCTCAAGTTAAATGTTTGTTGCGTCAATGCCGTTCTTGACCTCATTGTATAGTATACTCAATAAGTGCGTTTCATTCAGAGATTTTTCCTGCAGTGATTTTCCTTTACAATGGTTAAATAGTTCGTGAGTAGTAAATAATTTTTGAGAGTAAATAATAATATAAATCTGATATGTAACATTTTAATGTTTCTAACAATAATATACACGATTTTATCAGCATTTTTATGTCTGCTTAGAGTTCATTTTTATAATCATCGATTGCGACACTTGCAAAAGTGGCTTGATCATGAATATCATGATAATGTTTAGTTGTTCAAAACAATTATGGATTCTTTTTGTTAATGTGTGCGTTTTAAATTGTAAGAGCACTAGATCTTTTAGGAAACTGGTTTCTTAAATGATCACATGTTGTCATCAAATCTTCAATCATACTTGTTATAGTTTTGTTGACATATTAAAAACAGACAAATGACATAATTGTTTCACTGGATGTTCGAGAATTACACAATGTTTTATGTTTTATACAGCGAAAAATTAAGCATAATCTTACTAGCCAGAAACCAGTTGATGTTAACCCTTTGCATGCTGGGAAATTTGTTGTCTGCTAAAATGTCGTCTGCTGAATTTCTAAAATTAGCATTTTCTTTGATTTTTTTTCTAAGACCACTATCAGAATAGCAAACAATTTGGATCCTGATGAGACGCCACGTTCTGTGGCGTCTCATCTGGATCCAAACTGTTTGCAAAGGCCTTCAAAATCCGGTTCCAGCGCTCAAAAGGTTAACGACTTGATTTCCATAAAAATCAATATCAAGATAAAACTTTGATTATCATACACACACACATAATTGGAACATTATATTTGAAGCCAATGAATCTTTGGTGAATGTTAATTAACATCACTCACTTTAACAAGTGATGTCCCACAGTAGATCTGTCTGATGACGTCAGTAGCACAAGGAAGAAACTCGAGGTTTGATTTAATAATTTGTGTATTCATTTGGATTGGTAAGGTTACTTATTCACCACCAACTCTTACCACTTAATTCTAAGAATACAGAATATTCTCAAAACAAAATTCTTTATTGTTTAGTCTAACTTGACATTTGACTACACAAACTACTTCATTCTTCATATAGAACTGTGTGTTTATGACATAGCACAATTAATGGCCTTCATCTTTTCAAATTTGAAGTAAGATTTTTTTGGTCTAAGTCTATTCTTTATACTTAAGTCAAAGAATGGGTTGATGAATACGGGCCTAGGCCACTGTTACAATCTTCTCAATGAACTGTGATGCATAAGGAAGTATTCATAATAATGAAAATCATTTTTATTAACATATTTAAAAAATATATGGATAAAACTTAAGCAATATCTTGTCACAAATACATCAAATATAGGCCTTTAACCTGGAACGCATATGTACAAATTCATGTAATATCCTATGAAAGGCATGCACAAAAACTGAAGAGCAGATGATGTTTCTCCATATTAAACAGTTTTAGACAGTTTGAGAAAATGACAAAATAAACAATATCATAATCTTTTAACAATCTGGATTAGCCAAATCCAACACCCCATACAAATAATTATGTTCTGTATGTATCATTTAAAAGAATGCAGAATAAAACCTTTTGAATAAGAGGATAATTAATGTAACAAACTTTATTCAATGTTGCTACAATCAAAACAATATATAGTCCATACCTATACAAAAAAGCACTTTAAAAATGTATTAATTATGATTTAAACTGCTTCATATGCATGAATAACTCAATTAAGTGTAACAACTAACAAATAGGTACATAAAATATAAATAAGTTTAGCATATACAATATAGAAAATAAGAAAAATGCCTTTTTCAAACATCGTCATTGCTTGGAAATGCAATGTAAGGAATTAAATATAAAGTCATAGAAGATATGGCTGATACAACCAAGAAATAACAAGTCTTCACATTGTGCATTTTCCTTCAGATGCTTGATACCAAACAAAAAACAAGAAAAACTGTGTTGAATGTCTGATTGGTTTGGATTTAAGCACTTTTTTAAACCCAGATTTGGTTTTGGGTCAAACACAAATGGTTAAACAATGCATCTAATGATTTAATCACAAAGTATGCAGATCAGGAATATATTTGGCTGTCGTGAGCCATACTATTAATTTGCCTGGAACCAGTAATTAACATTTTTGACTGCTTGAGTCCTTGTAACTACCATTTTATTCTGCTTGAGCCCTTTGCAACGGTTTATTCGATCTCCTCCCCAGTCCTCAGTTTTCCAATGACCTCAGCAAGCATCTGGTTACACAGAGCAGCGTACGGGTTCATCGATACCAGCAGCTGCTTGGCAAACTGGCCTCCCAAGTGAGCAGCGTGAGTGAGGTCACATTTTGCCTCATCGTCCCTCTCTGCAAAAAGTATCAGATTTACTCCTGGGCCAGTATTTGTAAAGCTTCTAAAGGAAAACTAATTTATTAAGCTCATACAGTTTCTTAAGTTTTTTGCCACTGCATCGTTGCATGTACATGTATACTTGTGTAAATTGAATAGTTTTTAACATGTTAATATTAATTATATGATTATTTTTTCCTGTTTTCTTTTAAAGCAAACAAGATGTGTTTGTGAAACACTATGTCCACTTTTGAGCGATTTTGACCCATATATTTGACCTTTGACCTTGAAGGATGACCTTGACCTTTCACCACTCAAAATGTGCAGCTCCATGAAATACACATGCATGCCAAATTTGAAGTTGCTATGTTCAATATTGCAAAAGTTATGGCAAATGTTAAAGTCTGATGCAAACCAACAAACAAACCAACAAACAGACAGGGCAAAAACAATATGTCCCCCAGTATAGACTGGGGGACATAAAAAATAGTGTTTGGTATAGACATTTTTATCTAAACTGTTAACATCAGAACAACTGTTACCCAAGCATGTTAAAGGCGTACTGACACTCATGTGGGCTGGGTTTATCCGCCCAACTGGAGAAGTAGGGGAGGTTTAACACATGTTGTAATGTTAATACTACAAGTAGGGGAGGTTTAACACATGTTGTAATGTTAATACTACAAGTAGGGGAGGTTTAACACATGTTGTAATGTTAATACTACAAGTAGGGGAGGTTTAACACATGTTGTAATGTTAATACTACAAGTAGGGGAGGTTTAACACATGTTGTAATGTTAATACTACAAGTAGGGGAGGTTTAACACATGTTGTAATGTTAATACTACAAGTAGGGGAGGTTTAACACATGTTGTAATGTTAATACTACAAGTAGGGGAGGTTTAACACATGTTGTAATGTTAATACTACAAGTAGGGGAGGTTTAACACATGTTGTAATGTTAATACTACAAGTAGGGGAGGTTTAACACATGTTGTAATGTTAATACTACAAGTAGGGGAGGTTTAACACATGTTGTAATGTTAATACTACAAGTAGGGGAGGTTTAACACATGTTGTAATGTTAATACTACAAGTAGGGGAGGTTTAACACATGTTGTAATGTTAATACTACTTCCAGGGGAGGTTTAACACATGTTGTAATGGTAGGGGAGGTTTAACACATGTTGTAATGGTAGGGGAGGTTTAACACATGTTGTAATGGTAGGGGAGGTTTAACACATGTTGTAATGGTAGGGGAGGTTTAACACATGTTGTAATGGTAGGGGAGGTTTAACACATGTTGTAATGGTAGGGGAGGTTTAACACATGTTGTAATGGTAGGGGAGGTTTAACACATGTTGTAATGGTAGGGGAGGTTTAACACATGTTGTAATGGTAGGGGAGGTTTAACACATGTTGTAATGGTAGGGGAGGTTTAACACATGTTGTAATGGTAGGGGAGGTTTAACACATGTTGTAATGGTAGGGGAGGTTTAACACATGTTGTNGTTATTTGATACACAAATTTATAACGATTTGAATCAGTCACGTCTTGTTTAATTACTTATATCATCTGAGGTGAGGATATAATCATTAGTGGAGATCAGATGAATACTTTAGCCTCCAATCAGTAAGACAAATATTCTTCACAAATACAGGATAAAAACTCAAATGTCTGGTAAATAATCTGGGTCATGGTTTCATTTTTCTGAGATGCAAAAGCCATAAATAAAGTGTGTATATTTGGTGAAGATTCAAGAGAAATTAAGTATTTCATGTATGAAAAGGGGGTCATATACCAGTAGATATAATTTTGGCCAAATTAAAATCTGGTACAAGATTTTAAGGTCACATACACAAATTTAACTGTGTAAGTTTGGTTACAAGTAGATTATAAGTCAGACATGTCTCTTTAGTGAGAACAGTTCGAATAGTTGGAGTTAAAAATAGTGACCATTTCAAATAAACAAGAACACCGCAGAGCGGGTGCCAACGCTCGGCTGTGTTTGCAGTTTTGAATAAAAAAAAAAAAAATGACCTTTAACCTTGACCTTGAAGGATGAACTTGACCTTTCACCACTCAAAATGTGCAGCTCCATGAGATACACATGCATGCCAAATATCAAGTTGCTATCTTCAATATTGCAAAAGTTATGGCCAATGTTAAAGTTTTCGTACGCCCAGACGACGCGGACGAGCTGGCTATGATAATACCTCGGGTTTTCTTCGAAAACAGCCGACCTAAAAAATCAGATTAAAAAAGCAGGGTCACAAAAACTGGCAGCGTAACCAAATGATGTCCAGATTCAAGAAATTGCTACATGTAGTCAAGATTGTCAGGAGAGTGATATCATGATGTTATTTTTGGAAACTCTGTGGTAAGCAGCTAAGAATACACAAAATGTGTACCGATATTGCTTTTCTACTTCCTGTTGTGCCAAACATATGGCACAAAATCGATTTTACACTCCATCATGAACTGCAAAGGACGTCAATTGTAATGTCAAAAAGGCATTGCATGCTGAAAGTTTTAGCAGAAGGTGGTTTTATATTACACAGCCAAATTTATGACAATTATGATATAATCCATGAGTTGTAAATTACTCAACACTTGATGTTTATGTATCAAATACACATTACAACTAGATAACTACTTATATATTTGCAGGCTTTTCAACAGGATTTTGTTGAGGCACAGGGGCAAAGACCCACAGATTGCAATTAGTTTGATTTATGTCTTAATTTGATGAGTCCTATAATTTAATTTCTTCATTACTCCAGAGCTTGAACAAGCAAACACAGATAATAATTAGAAATTTAGGTATAGGGTTGTTCCTGGATTTGGAAACTTAGGCATAAGGGTATCATTTTATTTTAAATCAGACACAATCAGGCAAAATGCCACTTTTGAAAATACATACAAAGGCACATTCCGTAATGTTATTTTGGCATTCTTTTCAAATATAATCAACGTTAACAAACTTTCAATGAAACTACTTTAATAATAGTGTTATAAATTATGCAGTTGTTACAAGAAAGCTAGGAAATCGAAAAAACAGTCAGACTGGGACATCTACAGGAGCATTTAGAAACAGAACCAGCAGAAATGCAGTGAAGCCAGGAACTAGTATGTTCGAAACATGGTCAGCGAGCCTTGTACCAACAATAAGAAGCTCTACTCATACGTGAAGTGCATGAAGAGCGACAGCTCGGGGGTAGCACCCCTTAAGAAAGATGGCACCAGCCACTCCGACCCAAGCGCCAAGTGACTTTCAACAGCCAGTTCTCCTCTGTATTTACTAATGAAGAGGATGTTATGAACCTTCCTAACATGGGCCCAAGTCACCAAGAAGCAGCACCTCCACTGCATATCCACAAGAAGGGCGTGAAGAAACTCCTTGAGAATCTCAACCCACACAAGGCTACAGGTCCTGATCAGATCTCCTCTAGATTTTTGAAGGAAGTGGCCACAGCCATAACACCAATGCTGACCCTAATATTCCAAGCTCCTCACAACCAGAGCCAGGTGCCAGAAGACTGGAAGAGCGGACTTGTCACACCACTATTTAAGAAGGGAGACAAGAGTAACCCGTCCAATTATCGACCAGTCTCGCTGACATCGATCAGCAGCAAGATTATGGAACACATTATCCATAGCCATGTGATGAGTTTCCTCGACGTCAACAATCTCCTCACCGATCAACAGCATGGCTTCCCGAAGAAGAGATCCTGCGAGTCGCAACTCATCACCACTGTCCAGGAGCTTGCAGCAGGCCTGAATAACAAACAACAAATAAACGCAATACTGCTTGACTTCTCCAAGGCTTTTTACAAGGTCCTCAATTGACGTCTATCAGCCAAGCTCCACCACTACGGGATCAGGGGCAAGACTCTGGGATGGATGGAAAGTTTCCTCGCACACCGACAACAACAAGTGGTACTCGACGGTAAGACATCTTCTCCAGCACAAGTGACATCAGGCGTCCCACAAGGCACAGTCCTAGGACCCCTCCTGTTCCTAGTCTACAACGATGACTTGCCAGGTAGAGTCTCCTCCACAGCACGCCTCTTCACAGATGACTGCCTTCTATACAGGACCATCGGCTCCGCAGAGGATTGCAGTGCACTACAAGAGGATCTGGACCACCTACAAGACTGGGAGCAGGACTGGCAAATGATGTTCAACCTAGACAAGTGCGAGATGATTCGCATCACCAACAAGCGAAAAGTGATAGACAAGCCTTACTCCATCCATGGCAAAACACTGAAGCAGACGAAGAAGGCAAAGTACCTGGGTGTTAAGATCGACCAACACACTCTCCTGGCACAGCCATATGGACTCAACAGCAAAGAAAGCGTACTCAACAACTGCCTTTCTCCGCCGGAACTTATCTCACTGTCCATGATTTTGACCTGATTTTTACTGCACTGATGTTCCCTTCACTTATGTACATATTCACAATTGTGCGACGATGCTCCAGAGGGGCCCAGCACTTAAGCACAGAACATCATTTGCCAGTCCTGCTCCCAGCACTTAATCCGGAAGAAGAAGAAGTAAAAGGTATGTAGTACAAGATACAAGAATCTTTATTTAACGTCGGATGTGAACAACAATAAACATCAGCTCATGAGCTATTTCCCGACAAAACAATTGTATATAAATAACAAGTGTATATTGAGCTGAAAGAAAGAAAGATTAAGCATATTATATAAGCATTTAAAGTACAAAGACATAGTTAAAGCACATAAAACACAAATAAAGTACAAAATGTTCATTAAAAGCATAGTTATTTTGCAAGTTACAAACACACAAATAAGACAAAGGGAAAGATATTTAAAAACTATATTGGAGTTTTCTTGCATAGTTCAAAATTAAAACATATATTATACACATTTTAGTTGTACACACAAAGCATAGCAGACCTATAATAAAATTTAAGATATTAAAACAAGTATAGCACATAAATGAATTCATGTATAAAAGAATTTACAAGCACATGAATAACAACTACATAGTACATATATACACATAAATACATGTTTAAAACACACAAGATACACACATACAATATATACATGGAAGAGTAACCAAGGGGAATAAGCAGTATGTTTAAAAGCATATTAAAGCACATGAATAACAACTACATAACATTTTAAAACACACAAGAAGCACACATACAATTATACATAGTAAAAAATAGTATAGGTGCACCTTCAAAGGCCCTTGGGCTGAAGCCCTGCGGCCAATACTTAAAAGGTGTGTCAATTCGGCCCCATGGCATATCATAGCCTTGTTATAACCTATAATTTCTATTCTATTGCATATCATAAAATAACCTTCAAAGTTCCCTTCAACATTTTCCTGTTCCTCGACTGTGTCTCCATAGGGCAGATTAGGATTAAAGATTCTTGTAAGAACAGCCTTGTCGTGGCTGGTAATTTTGGAGTCCATCCCGATTTTTCCTTTTGTTATAATAATTAAAAATAGTTTGTTTTTTTACTCTTGACAGATTGGCTGTTGTTGTTGTTGTTATAATTATTGTTGTTGTTGTTGTTATTGATGTTGTTCTCTTAAATGTTGTAGTTGAATTGGTATTTAATGAAATCTATTGGATTTATTAAATTATTAAACATCTAATTGTTGTAATGTAATTTTTATAAATTAACTGTTCGCGACTTTTAAGCATTCTGCCAAAATTATAGGTAAATTAGCAAAAAGCGGGACCATGAAATACCGGAATCTACAGGAATCTACAGGACTACGGACAGGACATTATTCTCGGCCTCATTGTATCGTGACTTTAACCAGTCCACTTGGAAAAACCCGCAAGAATTGCAGGACTGTAAATGCTTTTCAATTTTTAGAATTTTTAATTCATTTACTTTTTATTAATGACAATTACGACGATCATTTTCATGATTTCAGGTTTTCATTGAAAAGTATGTCAGGTTTACTCCTGGGTGATGCTATCGTTTTTAAATATCATAAGTCATAATTGTGTAGATTGTAAGTGGGTTTATAAAATAGTTTATAAAGCGCTTTTTGTGAAAAAAAATGTAAAAATATTTACAGAACATTGTGAGAAAGAGTTTCGTTTTTCTATATATAAATAATACCAAAATCCATTATTTTAAGTTAAAATCAGTATGTATTATCATAATTTATAATTAAGAAGAGATAAAAAGGAATGTGATTTTTTAATTTATTAATCACAAGTATCAACAATCGGTTATAAAACATATGAGCAGTTTTGCGTCGATATAGAAGATATTCAGCCACAATGAATCAAGTTCAACCAGGTGATATCAACAATATAGAAGCAGAATATTATGTATGACTAATTAACAGAAGGTACACATTTTCCTTTAAACATTATTCGAATAAACATCAATACAGAACACATGACACTAATTATAGAGCTTGTCATCGCTAGAAGTAATGCCTTGTCTAAGTCCCTTTATGTTATCACGATGTTTTCCGATATCCCTATTATATTGTGATTTTTTTTTGAAACAAGTTGATCAAGAATACATTTCAGTTTAATTAAAACATATGTCTTTTAAAGCCATGAATATTTCAAAGCGAAATATTTATAAATACATTTATGAAGAGACATTGAATACAAAATATCAGATAAAGAGAACAGTAGATGAAGAAATAAAGTGAGAAAAAAATTCAAACTTCGAAAGACATTAATTTATGAAATGCATAAATCATTATTGGATATGGAATTGTTTACAAATTAAGAATAAAAAAAAAAACACAAGAATTAAACAATCACTCGTTTTGAAGAAAGTATTCAATTTGGTGGTCAAACAGTTTACATGTAAAATTTGACTATATATAGTCTACTAAAAACAAATATTCAGGCGCTAAAGAGTTGTGGTCCTGACATTTCTTTTTATTTTCTGAGAACCCCCTTTTTCACGTTTTTGTTTTCAAGTTATTTCATTTCTGACTTTGCTTTAATTTCTAATACTTTTAATTTTGCGGATCTAGATCAAGCAGCACTTCTTAACCTACAAATATAAATAAAACCCAGATTTATATCTGAATACGGAATACATTAACATTTGCCAAAATAAAAACACCACTTCTAACTTTTTTTTAACGAAACAACTTATTTAAGAGAATTAATTAAGTTAATAACTTTTATCCACATTTTGTAAATAAAATATTGTTACAAAATGCTTAATGCTATCTTGCGAATTAGGTCAGTTATTGGGATCAATAATTAATATTAATTTAACATTAGGTGTGGTCTATTTTATTATAACTTGTATAAACGAAATGCACTTTTTATTTTAATTTTGGTATAATTTAGTTAGATTCATGTTAATCCGGTGTATTCATGTAAATTCCGGAAGATTCATGTAAAATCCGATATTTCCTGTAACCGTCAAAGAGCAATTTTCAAAATGGCTGACGAAACTGACATCTTAGAAAGTTGGGAAGAATTAAATGATAATGTTGGTATTATATCGTAGTTTTGTGTACTTGTTCGTCGTACATATTCAACAGCAGTTACTTATAAAATGTTTGGCCTAATACAATAACAGACAACTGTTTGATTATTAAAGTAAACAACTAAATACTTTATCAAAAATAATGTCAATTGTCTTGTCATTAAATCGAAACATAATTTACCTGAAAGTCGGCAATTTCGATTTGTACTGTTTAATTCATGTATTTACACAGTTAATATTCAGACTGTTAAATAAAAAATTTCTAGACTAGCTGAATTTGTAACAATTTTTTTAACAATCCCATTATCCATGAACCCAATCACTGAATTTTAAGAAACAAAAATCGAAATCTAAAAAAAAAAAAAAAAAAATTTTTTTTNGGAATGGGTCTGGTTAACGGACCCGTAGATACACCAGGAAAAGGCCTGTACACTCACGATAATAAAACCTATGTACATTTTCTGAAGATATGAGTCAAGGGCTCGTCTGCACCTGCTCATTTATACCCCTATGCCACAGCCACCAAACAGTGTTTTACCTGAGACTTCCAGTGTCCTGGTAGTCCCTGATTTATTCTTTGGCTCAGACACGTTCTTCTGGCCGTTCTTGGGCCTGACTTCTGATTCATCCGCGTCCTTTTTTCTGGCTGCCGACAGGCTCTTTTCAACTTCTGTTCGCAGACAAGAAAAAGAATACAGAATCACATAATGGGTATAGATTTCTTCTTCGCATTCCCCCTCTCCCCAATTTCTACAGAAAATATTTATTATGTATACTTAACATAGAAACAAGTTTAACTCCTTTCTGATATATTTTGCCTTTATAGGCTTTTAAAAGTTTGTTTTTACAAATTGACTACATTTTCTTTATGTTTCTCAACAAAACAATGGGTCTGGGTCAAATTGTAAAAACAAACTTTGAAAAAGCCTATTAAGGCGAAATATATCAGAAAAAAGTAAAACTTGTTTCTGTGTTAATTTACTTTTATCCATACTGGATACAAAACTGAGTATGTATACTTAGCCTAAAACGAAACTCTCCTAAACAAATTTCACGTTTACATTAGAGATGCCCAAACATAAAATACCATGGTCTTTGTAGAAGCATCCTTAAGATAAACTGTTAATAACAAACAGACATTTTCAGCCAAATCTTTTCAAACGTATATCAATTATCTACATAAAAAATTAGCAAACGTTTCTCATTAAGGTGAAACAGGTCTTTTTGTGTTTGTCTTTAGCCAAATGTTCGATATCGTAGCTATTGACTTATTTGACAGCAGGGTAGGCACTGAACTCATTCATATATCATAAAACCTTCGCTGTGCCGAAGTGGATATGGTGTCCACCTAGCGATCGGGAGATCACAGGTTCGATCCCCACAGTGGGAGCGATTTTAGATCTCCCTTAAAGACAACAAGTACTGGTTCTAGTCCCAGGAAACAGACTCGAGAGTGTTTCAAATAAGCCTTAGGCTTTCGATGCAATCGAGCTTAAATAAATAGCTTTAAACTAAAACCTTCAAAAACCATGTTGCATACTTTTATTAGAAGCGGGACCTCCCCCAAACTCGAGCACAATCTCCGGGTGTTTCTGAGGGGAAGGTTTGAGGTTGAAGTTCCGACGTGGAGAGTCCTCTTCGCTGTCATCAGACGGCATATCTTCCTCCTCAATCTCAGGAATTGGAGACTCCGGGGTAAAGTCTTCATCGCCCTGATGGAAAAAGTCTTGGTTGCAGTTTTTATGAGGTTGTCAATACAAGCTGCAAAACTTTGATAACATCCAGTGATTTTTTTACAATTTAACATATGCGAATCCTAGGACTCGCTGGACTAAAAATGTGCGAGTCCCAAACTGAAAGTGCGAGTCCTAAGTATTATAAACTATTTAGTATTATCAATGAATTTAGCAAAAAAAAAAAAAAAATGAGAAGCCTTAACCAGGCCTTAAATTTGCTAAAACAATACTAATGTCAAGTAACTTTTGGTTGTTATTTTTAACAATTCAATTTCTTCCATTTATAAAGTCTCCCGTCTTTTAGCATCCATGAACAATTTGTAGTACATAATCTTGGATTCATCATTAAAGGCCAACCAGCTTAACATTTTCTCCCAATATTTATTATGTCTAGCTTTTTTGGACGAATGTCATTGTTGGAGTCTTCACTGGTAACCGTGGTTGTTGATATATATGCGCTAGAACTTGCATCGTTTTGAAAAAAAAGAACAAAGTCTGCTGGCCTTCGCTGTTATGTTTCCACTTCGACCCATTTTTGCAGACAAATTTAAGCTGACGTCAAGAACAATAAGCTTTTCAGATGTCAATATTTACTCCTACACCGCTTACCCCTACAGAGTTTATTATTGAAAATTCCATTGGTCCAAGGTCATTGATTCATCGATTATTATGAGTTGTGCAATATTTGACTAAACACCGTGTTAACATACATTTTACCCCGTAAAGAATGTGCAATCATAACAAATTCGATTTTGGACGGACCCGCTACATGAAAAAAGCGTGCATCCTACGGATGCACATATTCTTAAACTTTGCGTCTAAGGCAATTATTGTGCGTCTAAAACGCAGGACGCAGACGTAAAAAAATCACTGAACATCCACTTCTCCGTAATGGGAACAATCTTTACTGAATGAAGCACAGACATTTGGAGTTACCCATATTGTTACTGTGTTTAAGCTCACTCTAGCAAAAGGTGGGTGAATATGCATGTAGATAGCAACAAACTAAATTTTGCAACAAAAGTACCAGGGTGCAGAACAAATCCAGCAAATATATATGGGGAGGCATGGGAATCAGCTAAGGTCTACCAGCCATTGGCCACTAAAGTATAGGGTGGGCCCCAAGAGTTTCCAAGACAATCTTTATGTCATCAGTACAAAAAAGTGCCAGGCTGGGCAACCATGGCCATAATGTAAGTTTCTAAACCCTGATATAGGTCATTAAAAAGTTCTAAGAGAGTTAACCAGGAAGTTGTAAATTAACAGTGCTTTAAGGCAAGCTAGTAAATAAAATACAATTCACAATGAATTCCATTTTGCAAGCGAATCTGGGGTAACATGTTTTTGGGACAAATTTCAACGGGTTATAGCAACAACTCCTGATGAAAAGTCACATGTTATGGTAAAAATGCCTAAAACACTCACTGATCCAGATTCTTTGGCAAGGCTAGCTCTAATTGTGGCATTTCGGGCGAGGCTTTGACGTAATGTCTGAAACAGAAAATATGTATTGTTAAAATAATTTTAGAGAAGATATCATGCTCTGCAAATATGTATATAATCTAGTCTATTTACTTTTTTAAATACTTCAAAACATGTAAAAACATTTTCCAAATCTTGTTTTAATTTTTACCTATCAGAATTTTTTCAACAAGGTTCACCTTTGTTGATAAATTGCTGAAGCCTTCAGGGCTTTCATTTGCCCAGGGACTTCAGCTTTTGATTCTCAGAATTTTGCTTTGACTCGATTTTGAGGCATACAAATCTGCATGCATGCATCATTTTCATTGGCTCAAATTTGTGCCAAAGAGTCAAATGAACTTCATAAACCCTTTGAGCGCTGGAACCAGATCTTGAAGGCCTTTGCAAACAGTTTGGATCCAGATGAGACGCCACAGAACGTGGCGTCTCATCAGGATCCAAACTGTTTGCTATTCTGATAGTATTCTTTGAAAATAATCGAAGAAAATGCTAATTTTAGAAATTTAGCAGACAACATTTTAGCAGACGACAAATTTCCCAGCATGCAAAGGGTTAACTATCAATATTCGCATATGTTGTGAATTTTAGCCAATAGTAAAGCAGAAAGAAGCTTGCACTCCAATTATTCCAATAAACTGGGCGTAGCTAAAGCTCTGTGTCCATCTAGATGTTGAACATCTTTGAAAAGTTATTTTAAAATTACATAATGAATGATTAAGTTACAGTTTGAAAAAGCAGTTTTATGACCAAATTTGACCTTTCACCTCTAAGTGTGACCATAACCTTTGTGACAGTTCGTACATTCCTGAATTCACGTCCCCACAAACACTTGACTATTTGGACTTCCATAAGGAGCTTTCCGTTAAAGGGGTCAACAAAAATGATGTACCACACTAACCTTAAGTTCTTTCATGCTCAACAGAAGCTTTTCTGGATGATCATCATCACTTTCATCATCGTCGCCAGAATCTTGTCGGTTTGGTCGATAGTTTTTCCCGTTGCCGACACCAGCCCTTGTGAACCGTGAGGCATCGATCTCCATGTCCTCGGCAGAGTTGTTGTCATCAAGAATGGTTGACATGTGCTTGGACATCTATATAGTGTTAAAAGGCATGCGTATCATTGTTGGTGTGTTTNGTTTTCCTTAATCAACCTACAAGACAGCAAACAATAAGTTGTTTTCCTTAATCAACCTACAAGACAGCAAACAATAAGTTGTTTTCCTTAATCAACCTACAAGACAGCAAACAATAAGTTGTTTTCCTTAATCAACCTACAAGACAGCAAACAATAAGTTGTTTTCCTTAATCAACCTACAAGACAGCAAACAATAAGTTGTTTTCCTTAATCAACCTACAAGACAGCAAACAATAAGTTGTTTTCCTTAATCAACCTACAAGACAGCAAACAATAAGTTGTTTTCCTTAATCAACCTACAAGACAGCAAACAATAAGTTGTTTTCCTTAATCAACCTACAAGACAGCAAACAATAAGTTGTTTTCCTTAATCAACCTACAAGACAGCAAACAATAAGTTGTTTTCCTTAATCAACCTACAAGACAGCAAACAATAAGTTGTTTTCCTTAATCAACCTACAAGACAGCAAACAATAAGTTGTTTTCCTTAATCAACCTACAAGACAGCAAACAATAAGTTGTTTTCCTTAATCAACCTACAAGACAGCAAACAATAAGTTGTTTTCCTTAATCAACCTACAAGACAGCAAACAATAAGTTGTTTTCCTTAATCAACCTACAAGACAGCAAACAATAAGTTGTTTTCCTTAATCAACCTACAAGACAGCAAACAATAAGTTGTTTTCCTTAATCAACCTACAAGACAGCAAACAATAAGTTGTTTTCCTTAATCAACCTACAAGACAGCAAACAATAAGTTGTTTTCCTTAATCAACCTACAAGACAGCAAACAATAAGTTGTTTTCCTTAATCAACCTACAAGACAGCAAACAATAAGTTGTTTTCCTTAATCAACCTACAAGACAGCAAACAATAAGTTGTTTTCCTTAATCAACCTACAAGACAGCAAACAATAAGTTGTTTTCCTTAATCAACCTACAAGACAGCAAACAATAAGTTGTTTTCCTTAATCAACCTACAAGACAGCAAACAATAAGTTGTTTTCCTTAATCAACCTACAAGACAGCAAACAATAAGTTGTTTTCCTTAATCAACCTACAAGACAGCAAACAATAAGTTGTTTTCCTTAATCAACCTACAAGACAGCAAACAATAAGTTGTTTTCCTTAATCAACCTACAAGACAGCAAACAATAAGTTGTTTTCCTTAATCAACCTACAAGACAGCAAACAATAAGTTGTTTTCCTTAATCAACCTACAAGACAGCAAACAATAAGTTGTTTTCCTTAATCAACCTACAAGACAGCAAACAATAAGTTGTTTTCCTTAATCAACCTACAAGACAGCAAACAATAAGTTGTTTTCCTTAATCAACCTACAAGACAGCAAACAATAAGTTGTTTTCCTTAATCAACCTACAAGACAGCAAACAATAAGTTGTTTTCCTTAATCAACCTACAAGACAGCAAACAATAAGTTGTTTTCCTTAATCAACCTACAAGACAGCAAACAATAAGTTGTTTTCCTTAATCAACCTACAAGACAGCAAACAATAAGTTGTTTTCCTTAATCAACCTACAAGACAGCAAACAATAAGTTGTTTTCCTTAATCAACCTACAAGACAGCAAACAATAAGTTGTTTTCCTTAATCAACCTACAAGACAGCAAACAATAAGTTGTTTTCCTTAATCAACCTACAAGACAGCAAACAATAAGTTGTTTTCCTTAATCAACCTACAAGACAGCAAACAATAAGTTGTTTTCCTTAATCAACCTACAAGACAGCAAACAATAAGTTGTTTTCCTTAATCAACCTACAAGACAGCAAACAATAAGTTGTTTTCCTTAATCAACCTACAAGACAGCAAACAATAAGTTGTTTTCCTTAATCAACCTACAAGACAGCAAACAATAAGTTGTTTTCCTTAATCAACCTACAAGACAGCAAACAATAAGTTGTTTTCCTTAATCAACCTACAAGACAGCAAACAATAAGTTGTTTTCCTTAATCAACCTACAAGACAGCAAACAATAAGTTGTTTTCCTTAATCAACCTACAAGACAGCAAACAATAAGTTGTTTTCCTTAATCAACCTACAAGACAGCAAACAATAAGTTGTTTTCCTTAATCAACCTACAAGACAGCAAACAATAAGTTGTTTTCCTTAATCAACCTACAAGACAGCAAACAATAAGTTGTTTTCCTTAATCAACCTACAAGACAGCAAACAATAAGTTGTTTTCCTTAATCAACCTACAAGACAGCAAACAATAAGTTGTTTTCCTTAATCAACCTACAAGACAGCAAACAATAAGTTGTTTTCCTTAATCAACCTACAAGACAGCAAACAATAAGTTGTTTTCCTTAATCAACCTACAAGACAGCAAACAATAAGTTGTTTTCCTTAATCAACCTACAAGACAGCAAACAATAAGTTGTTTTCCTTAATCAACCTACAAGACAGCAAACAATAAGTTGTTTTCCTTAATCAACCTACAAGACAGCAAACAATAAGTTGTTTTCCTTAATCAACCTACAAGACAGCAAACAATAAGTTGTTTTCCTTAATCAACCTACAAGACAGCAAACAATAAGTTGTTTTCCTTAATCAACCTACAAGACAGCAAACAATAAGTTGTTTTCCTTAATCAACCTACAAGACAGCAAACAATAAGTTGTTTTCCTTAATCAACCTACAAGACAGCAAACAATAAGTTGTTTTCCTTAATCAACCTACAAGACAGCAAACAATAAGTTGTTTTCCTTAATCAACCTACAAGACAGCAAACAATAAGTTGTTTTCCTTAATCAACCTACAAGACAGCAAACAATAAGTTGTTTTCCTTAATCAACCTACAAGACAGCAAACAATAAGTTGTTTTCCTTAATCAACCTACAAGACAGCAAACAATAAGTTGTTTTCCTTAATCAACCTACAAGACAGCAAACAATAAGTTGTTTTCCTTAATCAACCTACAAGACAGCAAACAATAAGTTGTTTTCCTTAATCAACCTACAAGACAGCAAACAATAAGTTGTTTTCCTTAATCAACCTACAAGACAGCAAACAATAAGTTGTTTTCCTTAATCAACCTACAAGACAGCAAACAATAAGTTGTTTTCCTTAATCAACCTACAAGACAGCAAACAATAAGTTGTTTTCCTTAATCAACCTACAAGACAGCAAACAATAAGTTGTTTTCCTTAATCAACCTACAAGACAGCAAACAATAAGTTGTTTTCCTTAATCAACCTACAAGACAGCAAACAATAAGTTGTTTTCCTTAATCAACCTACAAGACAGCAAACAATAAGTTGTTTTCCTTAATCAACCTACAAGACAGCAAACAATAAGTTGTTTTCCTTAATCAACCTACAAGACAGCAAACAATAAGTTGTTTTCCTTAATCAACCTACAAGACAGCAAACAATAAGTTGTTTTCCTTAATCAACCTACAAGACAGCAAACAATAAGTTGTTTTCCTTAATCAACCTACAAGACAGCAAACAATAAGTTGTTTTCCTTAATCAACCTACAAGACAGCAAACAATAAGTTGTTTTCCTTAATCAACCTACAAGACAGCAAACAATAAGTTGTTTTCCTTAATCAACCTACAAGACAGCAAACAATAAGTTGTTTTCCTTAATCAACCTACAAGACAGCAAACAATAAGTTGTTTTCCTTAATCAACCTACAAGACAGCAAACAATAAGTTGTTTTCCTTAATCAACCTACAAGACAGCAAACAATAAGTTGTTTTCCTTAATCAACCTACAAGACAGCAAACAATAAGTTGTTTTCCTTAATCAACCTACAAGACAGCAAACAATAAGTTGTTTTCCTTAATCAACCTACAAGACAGCAAACAATAAGTTGTTTTCCTTAATCAACCTACAAGACAGCAAACAATAAGTTGTTTTCCTTAATCAACCTACAAGACAGCAAACAATAAGTTGTTTTCCTTAATCAACCTACAAGACAGCAAACAATAAGTTGTTTTCCTTAATCAACCTACAAGACAGCAAACAATAAGTTGTTTTCCTTAATCAACCTACAAGACAGCAAACAATAAGTTGTTTTCCTTAATCAACCTACAAGACAGCAAACAATAAGTTGTTTTCCTTAATCAACCTACAAGACAGCAAACAATAAGTTGTTTTCCTTAATCAACCTACAAGACAGCAAACAATAATTTGTTTTCCTAAATCAACCAACAAGACAGCAAACAATAAGTTGTTTTCCTTAATCAACCTACAAGACAGCAAACAATAAGTTGTTTCTCTTAATCAACCTACAAGACAGCAAACAATAAGTTGTTTTCCTTAATTAACCTACAAGACAGCAAACAATAAGTTGTTTTCCTTAATTAACCTACAAGACAGCAAACAATAAGTTGTTTTCCTGAATCAACCTACAAGACAGCAAACAATAAGTTGTATTCCTGAATCAACCTACCACCAGCTGTTTTTGGCTTGCGAGCAGTTTTTGGTTGCTGGGGCTGCGTTGGAATCGTTGCTTTGCTGCCTGGTGATTTTCCTGTGGGTCTAGCATTTTTATGCGGGCCATTGACATACAAGGTAAATCCGTGCTCTTTTCGTTCTTTCTCAACCTGATCCTTATCTTTATTCTTTTCTCGCAGACGCTTCTGTAACCTGAAATTTTGTATTGCTTGTTAGTGCAAGAGACTTCAGTATAATTCTTTTTATCATTTGAATATTAAAATAAAAAATTAGAAAGACTTTCACATCAACAGGTGGATGCAAAAATGAGTAAAGCACATCACCCTGCTATTTCGCCCTAGATCTTTACCTACAGTGATTTTTTTGCTTTAGATTTTACAGCCTGTGCCATTTTGATTGGGTAAAAAAGCCTGATAAACCACGACATTGGGAAAAATAAACTTTATTAATATGATTATAAATAACAGTATACCAATTGTTTATAAGTGCATGTTTAACCCTTTCCCGCTCACAAGCAAAGTGAAAATGGCTATATGCTAACAGCATAAAACCAGAACAGCCTGCAAGCAACTTGCAGTCTGTTCAGGTTTTATGCTGTTTGCTGCTCGGCAGTATCTTAGGATTGGAAATGAAGCCTTTAAAACTTAATCTAGTCAGAAAAGTCTTAAATTTAATTTGATTTCTAAGGGACTACTAAATGCATGGAAGTGCTTATCTGTGTGGTAGAGGGTTAACCCTTTTAGCGCTGGAACCGAATTTTAAAGGCCTTTGCAAACAGTTTGGATCCAGATGAGACGCCACACAACGTGGGTCTCATCAGGATCCAAACTGTTTGCTATTCTGATAGTATTCTTTGAAAAAAATCGAAAAAAATGCTAATTTTAGAAATTCAGCAGACGACAAATCTCCCAGCATGCAAAGGGTTAACTGCTTTCTAAAAGTTATAATATTAAGTGCTAGGGATTTAAATTGCTGTATAATAAACCTAATAAAGCAATTATTGAGTTTATTGGAAAAGTTTGGCATATTTTTGGGGAAATTTTGGTCAGATTTTCGGGGAAAAAAGTTACTTTGTGCTATTGGGAAACAACATTTTTTTACTTTTTGGAATTGAGAAACAGCCTGTAAGAGGCAAAAAAACACTGGTCTTGTAGGTATAACTCACCTGTTCCTCTCTTGCAATAGAACTAAATATTCCTCATATCCTGGGAGAACTTCCTCCTTGGCAGCCGCGACCTGTGAATTGAAAATCAGATGCATGAAAAATACATTAAATCAAAAGACACAGATATAGTCATAGTCCTGATAAGATGAACTATTTAAGAATTAAATATTGTATTTTGCCTTTTATCATTGCATGAACTGTCTGGAGCATTATTTAAGGGAGCACAAACATCAGAAGAGCAAATAATGTTGATTACAAGAGCTGTGTTTTTGAAACACAATGCCCCCCACTGCATTTTGAAGCCACAAAGCAGCTATTTAAGAGACAACTGTTAAGTCCAAGGACCGTAACTTCGCCAAAAATCAATGGACCAGAACAAAACTTCAACTTGATCCTAAAGTCGTACAGATAGACTCACACACCAAAAATCAGGTAAATATCTGAAAGCATTAAGTAAAAAATCAGGAAACGGATGCCTGACGGACAGAGCTACTGCTATATGCCACCTACCAAGGGCATACAAAATAATGCAACATAGTTACAAATGAATACCAACAAGGAGTGGATGGATTTAACAAAGTCATGTTACCCAGGGTTTATCATCAGTGTCTCGCCCTGCAGATGATTTCCTACTACCAGCGCCTGAAAATTACAAGTATAAATTTGTTTTGATGTGTATGCTTTTTTGCAGCATTTCAGTAATATGTGTCAATAGCACTTTTTGCTGGCAAGCTAACCAATCTAATTCAGTTAGTTTACAGGACCATGTATTTGTTTTTTTAACAAATACCAAGAGAAGTGTAGTGTGCCAGTGTGATGAACAACCATCCTGGTTAACTTAGATTGGTCATTTAGGTGGTTGCGGGTTCATGATCTGCACCTAGAACACAGTCAATTTTCCTACAAGGTTTCATGGTAACTGTTATTGTAGAGATATGCTACAGGTAATACTAAGGACATTTTTCAGTGAATCACTGGTCTGCAATAAGTCACTTTTTATTCTAAAAGAAAACACAATATACAAGGACTGCTTTTAGTTGAGTGTCCAGACAACTCGCCCCAAAAAATAGTCAAGTCGCCCCAAATGTATTGGACAAGTCGCCCCAACCAAAAGACAACTCGCCCAAATTTATTTTCTTTTATATTATTATTATATTATTTCGAATTATTTTGTAAATGAAATATTTGTTAAGTTTGATGTATGCTATTCGTGATTATTGTAAAGGAAATGTAGTTTTAATCTCTTTTTTTTTCATTTCATTAGAAAAACTTTGTTATGAATTAATTGTTTACATACATGATTGCTTTTAATTATAATTTGTAATTAGCTTTTATATAATCGTGTTTATTAAAAGTAAATACTTTAAGTCCTTCTTGTTTTGAAAATGTGCGAATTGTTAAACGCTAAGTTTGACGGCATGCTTTCATTGTCTGTTCAAAGATTTGTTAATGAGACATATTGTATAATAGTTTGGTGTGATTAAAGAATAAAGGAATGTCTTTGTGTTAGTATTGTTTTGAAAACGTGTGAATTGTCAAACATTAATTTTGCCGGCATGCTTTCATTGTTTGTTCACTGATATATTAATAAGACACATTGGACGTGATTCTGATAAGTGAACTTGTAAACCAATTAGTTTTTGTGACTCCAATTTGGCATCAAGTTGCTGGTCGATTTGTCTGTATTTTCTTTTTGTCACTTTGATTATTGCTGTTCAATATGGTACCCTGGTCTAACTCAGTTGCTCAAACATAAGCTACAGGTTACTCAAAATAAGTTAATTAGGTTTATTCTTAATCTTTGACGCCAGGTCACATATTGGTCCACAACATTTCCGCTCTC
>VMBQ01009506.1:0-33227 GCA_007657795.1 Dreissena rostriformis
TTACGAGTAAGCAAACACGTGGCAACTCATTCATTTTTATAAAGCAGATGGCTCCTTAACGCGCCGAGACACTTGGGTAGGTTATAAGATAACTGGTTTGAAAGGTAAACATATGTATCAGAGAGATAATATAGAACAGAACATTCTGTTTTGTTCGATAATAAAGATCTATATTTTAATTTCCAGAAACAACTGGGGAAGGTGATGACCTTACACTAACAAATTATAATAACTTTTACCAATTAAGCATTATTTGGTAATACATGAGATATTGTATTCACGAATGAAACAATATGTGCATTCTAACGACGCACACATTTTAAGTACATCAACTATTATCTGTAATTTGTTTTGTTATTTTTATTTTTAATATATAACGACCTTTGAATAGGAAACGATCAATGGGAAAGATAAATATGCTGACACATCATATTCGCTAACTTAACTTTTACATATAAAGGAAGAATGTTGAATAGAGAATTGGAATGATTCTGTAATTGAACAAACTTTTTTAAGTCTTTTTAAATAACTCGTGTATCGCAAACAAATAATAAAGAAACAATCGTTTGACCGGTTTACTAACCTTGTTAGATGTTAGTGGTAACATGCAACTTATTCGCCTAAGTATCGCCGAAAGTTGTGTTAGTGGTTGAAGCATTGAAAGCGGTAAAACATGTATTTGTATACAAAATGTTAACACACGATATAGCCCCAGTTCAACGAAAACAATGCAATGCTTTTTTTAAATGGCATCAGTTATAAACTTCTAATGAAAGTAAATGCCATTCACTTAAAATGTAGTACAAGTAGTAGAAGTATGTTATATATATTGAAATAACAAGAAACACACACAAACGTTCAAATGGACCGTATGCTTGCAATGTATCCACAACAGCAGTGTTTGACACTAAATCCAACCAACATTCAATAATATTGGAATAATAAACGTTCAATCTCGTCCAAGAGAAAATGAATTAAGTTGATATGGACCAGGGTAAATACATGTATATGTAAATAATTCATTTACTTGATACGCACATTTAAAGTGAGATACTTATCTGGTCATGAATAGAGCTTAATTATCAATACTTCTTCACATTCGGAACACGTCCTAACAATCTTATACATCTAGATTTTTGTGTTTTATACATGTATTGTATGTGTGTATAGTAATTCGTATTGTTTCTTATCTCTCGCAAATTCTAGTTTTTATAAGGCGATTATTCAGCTGACGCATGTCGACCAGTGGGGCACATTGCAAAGAAAATAGAAAGTATGCAATAGTAATGCGTGCTTAATTTGTTATTTGTTATTGTATTCATATTTAACTTATTTCGCGTAGTGAATGTATTTTATGCTTTTATGCTAAAACTTTTTGAATTTTATTGCGAGCTCTTTGACATGTGTCATGTTCAGTATTTAAAAAGACAGTAAGTACAAGAAGATTCGAAATACTATTTTAAAATAAAAGGGAAATATCCACACATATTTATTTACTAAAATATGTGATGTTTTCTTGGTTTAGTATGTCTTTAATACATGTGTGCACTACAATACTTCTTAAGAAGACATGTCTGACGTATATGATGGACACATAAGGACAGCCATGAACATATCAGATACATGATTCATTAAAGCGTCAAATGGAACTAAGTCGCTAACCACAGTATGAAAACATCGCACCCAGATTTATATTTACCAGCAGTTCAAATAGGTGTGTACCTTATGGATTGGTAGGATATATTCAGGCGAATATAAATCTTTCACCTTCTTCGACAGATATCAACAGGTTAGATCGCAGGTTTTAGTATATTCATTTGAACAATCGAGCAGTGTTACTCGTTTCTACCGCTTCAATAGATAAGAAAAAAAAAGACACAATGTATCAGCAATTTATAATAGATTTGGATCAACTAACATTATGTTTCACCTGCTGTTATCTATCGAAACGTTTCATAATTCCCTAAGGCGATGCTTAATAAATATTTTACGAAACAGCTAACCTTCTAAAGTAAGCATTATATCCTGATGAAGCGCGGTAAGAAAGTATAATATTATGTCATGTGTTTACACCTACGATTTATGTTGTGTGTCGATTCATTACAGGTGCGAACTTTCGGGCAGTAGATTAATTGTATCTTTCAAATTTAATTTAAAGAAAGCGTTGTCAATTAAGAAAAGTGACATTAGAATTGTTTTGCGATTAGAAGACTTGGTCCCTATTAAGGTTACTTGTCGAACATAGACTTTTTGGAAACCATAAGAAAAAGTTATCGGATACAAAATTTATTTTAGGTAAAATGCATGAGTATAAATATCTATAATGCGAATGATCCAATTTTATACAGAAAACGTTTTCACCAAAATTTATAGATGAATGACATACATTCTAGTAAACATAACTAATACATAGGAATAAGGCAAACTAAACCGTGATACAAAGCTAAATTTTAAAACTATCATTATATTTTACTCATATAAAGATGTTAAAAACATTATTTTACATTGAAAAACATTAAATCATGAAGATACATATTGAATACCAGTTGTTTATGTCTGTATTTTAAGCATTGACCTTAAAGCATGACCTTGACCTTTGGTATCGGGGCAAGGGCCTTGCACACAGGCCATTACCAAAGGTCATCCACTGTTGAAAGGTATTTCAAAATTGTCTAATTAATGACGAAGTAACAATCTGCACATGTTGGGTGACGTTAATAATTGACCTTTATTGTTTACCTTGACCTTTGTGCTACTGATAAATGTATTGCTGCGGAAATAAGTTTCAATATGGTGGAATATTTTGGCAAGTATTTTTGGCAAGCTTTTGAAATATGAACAGAGGTCTTGCGCGAGACACACGATCTCCACACGCGGGACATTTGTGATAAGCTTACTAAAAATGCCTGATGATTCATAAAGTTGTAGTCTGGAAAAGCTGTAGTCTATCTTATTTTACATTAAACCTATAAATGTGGCATAGACTTTAAAGACCGAGACATGTGTGGCTTTACCCCGACATGCCTGATGATTTATGAAGTTGCAGTCAAGTCATGCTGCATTATTCCCAAATCTAAACTTTAACCTCTGGAGAGGGTACGTAACTTCTGAGGTAGAGACGCGAGTTTAATAAGCGAAACGCCGTCTCCAGCTAGTAAACCATTGTGGTTGGTTTATTGTTCCATTGCATGAGGAATAATGAAGTTCGGGCGGACGCACGCACGCACATACAGAGTACCGTCAATGTGACATCAATATTGAGCATGCGGGCACAACAAATGGAAGCATCACATTGGTATATAACATATGCGAAGTAAGTTTTCAATATTTATTGAAATTGCGTCACCGGACGCAAATCTTCACAGACTATTACCTTTAATGTCTTTAAACATCGTCTTGTCTGATGCACCAATGCAAAGCCTTTAAATTTTATATGTAGCATCATCTAAAGTTCAAATGCAAAGTTTGCTCAAATTTTTCCCATTGATTCAAAAGACGTATAATATACATATAGATTTATGTAGGGAAAACCTAAACAAATCTTGTCTGAAATCGCAAAGCTCAAAGCTTTAATATTTGGCATGTAGCATCGTCTATAGGTCGTCTATAAAGATTATCCAAATCGTGCCCCAGGGTGAAAACTGACAACTCTTTAGGGGTCTCATTTATATGAACACTTAGAAAATATGTTTTTATCTTCTCTATAACAACAAAGTCAATAGCTGTTATCATAAATATGGTGTCAAAATTGACCACGCCTCGTGCGCAACATGATTTTTATATATTTGTTTAGCACAGAAACTTTAAAAAGATGTTCACTTACACGGCGAGACTTATAGGTGAAATATTGACGGGTAACATCGTTTAGTTGTCCTCTACTATATGTTTGTTCTATGTATTTCCTTGTAGTCGAAAGAAGCCCCAGACCAGGGGCCTCGAGTAGTTATACCTCTGATCTAGAGTATCTCAGTTGAGCATTTCAGGACTCACACGGTCCTCTTGTTTACTTCAAACATAATGTGTTGTTTCTGACGACCGAAGTGTAAAGTTGACGTTGTCCAGCGCCGGGGCAACCGTAGTGAACTTATTAACATTTAGTTTGTACCGTTGTAATTGGAAATATCCTACCGTCATTTTGCTGACATTCTCAATATTAAACCAGCCCAAGTGTACTGTTACCTATTAATATATCTTATTATGTAGATATTATCTTCGATATTATGAGAATATAGCCATCGCACGTTAAATACTTTAGTAAATTGTGCATATTGACAAGTTGAATAAAACAATTCTCCAAACACAAATAGTATCCATTTTTAGCACGTCTGATTAACTAAAACAATCAGTCTGAAAATTGGAAACATATGTGTTGTCGCGTAATTTACAACACACACACACACACACACACACACACACACACACACACACACACACATTAGCGTGAATTGTAATTACTACAAAATGATGTTCATGTTTACATTGATCGTTTAGGAAATGTTCAACTAAGATAACTTCCAACATCATTTATTATTATTGTATAGTATATTCTGTTAATTTTAATACATACCATGAAAAGCCTCTGTTAATAAATGTATGTACATTTACATTAAGTTTTTTGATTCATGCTAATATTGTTTCCATATTTGTTTTGAGAACATATCCACCACTATAGTTCTTCACGTGATAATGTTTATGTATTTTTTACGAGACAATTGTTTTAGGAGGTTTCATTAAACTGCAGCTTGTAGCTGAGGAGAAAATGCATTTACTCGAGAGAAAACCAAAAACACTTGTATATTGAAAATAGAAACACGAACAAAAAGCAACAAACGTTCGTAGGGTTATGAAATAGCGTATATGTCCGCCATTGACAGTACCGCTTACTGAAATGTATCATTTAAATAGTTTGTATGTTTACAATGAAAGATCCAGAGATAACAGAAGCATATCAAGTACAGCTAATAAAAATTATAAGGCAAGTTTGCAGCCCTAAATATCCTAGGCAATGGCATCAATACCATCACCAATAACATCAAGGAGGTCCTGCTGTCGTCGGCCGATGACGTTCTTGGGAGAGAGAGAATGAAGAACAAGCCATCGGTGACGACCGAGATCATGGATCTCTGTGACAAATGAAGAAAGCTAAGGGTGCTTCCGCATGGACTCTAGGACAGAAAACCAAAATGCGAACAGGGAGTTCAACGGTGGAACGGTCTTTCGGCCTTCTTAATGACTGCGTCAGTGCACTTGAAATACGTGGATACCCATTCAATAACAATACGTAATCAGTTGAGTTATTTAAAGCTTTAAACGCTGAAAGTCATTAAAGGTATTTCAATTGAACAACAATTGCACAGCGTTTGATCCCTGTCGAGCAAAAACTGACTCACGCGCATACTCTCGGTTTCCAGCAACGCTTAAAGTGTAGCGTGCAAGATTATTTCAATGATAAACGTTCCATCCGCCAGTTGAACAATCCGCGGATTGTATAAGCCTTAATTGCCCGAAATCATAAAACGCTCGAGCAGAGAAATTTTTTCGCCGCACGTACGCATACAGTGCATATGAAAGGATAGTCTTTATAAGATGTCTACAAATGACAAAAAAACATTTCTAGTTTCGTACACGTAACGCTTAAATTTAATTTTAATTGAGCATGATTTACCGTAATTGTTACAGAATGGGATGTTGAAACCAGTGAAATCATATATGAGCCTTGCTCTGTGCAAAGGGGGTTTAATGCATGTGCGTGAAGTGTCGTCCCAGATAAGCCTGTGAAGTCCGCACAGGCTAATCAGGGACGACACTTTCTGCTGTTATTGTATTTTTCGTTTATAGAAAGACTCTTTTTAACGAAACTCCAGTTAAGGCGGAAAGTTTCCTCCCTGATTACCCTTATCCTGTGCGAACTGCACAGGCTAATCTGGGACGACACTTAATGCACATGCATTAAACCCCCTTTTCATAGAGCGAGGCTCATATGTATACGTATATTGCATGTAACATTCTGGCTTTAACTAGTAAAAAGTGCACGCTAACCTGAACAATCGCGCTACATACAACTTGCCTGATGTTTTACATAGTAAAAAAAACGTGAGAATCACAGATATAAGATATATTGTTTATGGTAATTTAAGTTGTGTGGCAAACTATTTGGGACATGGATCAAAATATTGCAAGAAACGTAAATTTAAGTTATGTGGCAAACTATTTGGGACATGGATCAGAATATTGCGAGAAACGAAGACTTTTGATCGATTTTCTGTTTTGGGCCAAATTGTTCTAAAATATATTGTCTCGTTACATTTGTAATATGCCGATGTAAATTTATATAGTGACTGTTTTAAAGGTAGATCATCAATAATACGAAATAAATAAACAACGTTAACGTGTATCGATCGAGTGTCAATATATACTCATGCATATCATTAATTCCTTTAAAAATGCATTCTTTGTTAGTGCTTTTTCGATTTACTATTGATCCGTACTTTGATGTTAATAGTAAATAATTGTGCATAACAAAGCGTTTCTCAAAATGCATGAGATTTTACTGTCGCCCGAAAGCTATGGAAAATGATATGTATTAGTACCACAGCAATGGTCATTTCTTTAAAGTGCATAAAGTGTATTACACGATAATGGAATACGTAACAAAATGATGTTATATGTGTCAGTTAATACATAACGGTATACAATGTAGTACACACATACAAGAAATGATTTAAGTCTGTACGTGAATTCAAATTGCAAACTGTTTTTATGTAAAGAAAACGTTTGCATGTGCTTCATTTCAATCATGGACAACAATCCAAAAAAAATATCTGATTGTCAAAGATTTAATACAAACATGTTCAAATCATATCTTAAATCGTGAGAAAGACCTTCGCTTGTGGTTCAAACCCATTAATATTGCCATAAACGATTCAGAGTATTCAATTTAGCAGATATTGTTGCGACCTTCTAACTACAGTGCAACGTAATTAATAATTAAATGCCAATGCGTCAGTTGGCTTTCAGAATTTAAGAAATAACAACTATAAGCTTGATTAAATAATTCGCTATAACTGCCAGAACATTAATAGGAATAAATGGAAATATTTTGAAACGTTGCCTAAACAGGTTTACCTTGTTACTGTATCTTATTTTGCTGTATAAAGGAGGTGATGTTGCTGTCAATAGTGTCGCTGTTGGTGCAGTTGATGGTCGTTGCTAGCTTGGTTATTTCCACAATTATTTCATGTGACAGTCAGGAATTGAGAAAATTTGACACTCGTGCATGGGACAGTTTGGATCAGAAACATGTTTCACTCAGTTTGGCTTCTGATCTTCAATTGCAATTCGGTGTTCAGTTACAAAATGTGGACAATCATATAAATACTCACATTTATATAACAGCTTTTCAAATATATCGCTATAAGTATATAAAGTATTTGTATCAATGTGATATCACCCAAGCATCACAAACCCGCCTAGCGTACATTGAGATATAAAATAGTTGTCAATCCCTTTAAACCAAATTACAAATCAAATGACGAACTTCTGTACATTGCCATCTAATATTTACGAAGTTGCACCGACTGAGCTATGAACCATTACATCGTGACCAAACATTAATTTAACATAACAGACTTCATAGATCACAATTTATAAAATGCTGAGATCATGTGTACATAATACAAACATAGATATTAATGACATGATGGAACGGACAGAATATAAATACCGGTATGCGAAATAATCTATCACCCACTTTCGATACATTTGTCTTTTTATGATACTCTCACTTCTTTGATAAAGTGAAAAAGAGAGAAAATATCTACCGTACAAGGCTTCAATAATCTGTTGTTTTTTACGTGTAAAGCCAAATAGAATTTTCTTTAGTGTTTCTTGAACCACATGTTTTTAGTTTATATAGTGTCATTGTTTTCGTGTTTGTTTCTGATATATTTTAAGATTGGCAGACTGATCCCTTCAATTGCGTATTGTTTATTCAGTCAGAAGATGGGATTGAGATACGTCTGCTACTTAGGCGGTGTCATACCGGAGGGTCAAATACCGTTCATTTAAATACAGCATTCATGTACTCTACCCATATATGTGTGTCTATGGCATGCTTGACGACATCTTTCCATTTTTGTATATTTTTTTTTAAAGCTTTTTAATTGAGAGCTGACTGTATACAAATGTGTTGTATTAATATGTGTATCTAGGTTCTGTTAAATAGTCTGTACGTAATTGACCATTTGTGAATACATTGTGTTGTAATATGTATGTACTCATGGGCTAAAAGTCTAATGTATGTTGAAAATAAACTCTATGAAACTCTATGAAACTCTATCTAGGACATGCTTGACAGAACGTTCCGGCATTGTGTATTACTGAAGCGAAATGTAAATGTGCACAATTACGTTAAACATAAATTATGATAAAACAGTTTATTATGACTGAAAATAAAGAAAAATAATTGACTTAATTTTACATACCTTGTACGTTTACTTCAATCCGACCGGATTAAATCTGAATGTATTAAAGACACCGTTTCGATAGTTATTTATCCGAACAATAAATAGGAGGTATATATTAAAATAACACACATAGCTGAATTAACACTCCTCCAATATTACTGAATACATCCTAAATTGGACCCATCAAACTCGCGAACAGTTCAAACCGTATACATTGCATCTACATGGTTTAGAGCATTCAACGGTTATAAACGTATAAGAAATAGCTAGGTTTACAACATAGACGGTTCGACCGCGAATTTCTCCTTCGATTGAACAATGTATCGAGTTTAATGTCCTGTGCACATGTTGGTAAAGTAGAAACATTGCTTCTTTTTTTTTCGATGTTTGCTGGTCATCGGGTCGATTAACAGGCGTTTAATGCAAGACTCTTAACAGTTTAAATCGTTTTAAAGCATACAATTAATATCCACTTCGACAATGGTCCTTGCGCGAAGGCATGTATTTGATAAATCGGCTTTTCATGACCTTGAGTTATTGCAGTATGCATATCTATTCAAAAATACATTTGATATATATGAAGTCATATTGCATGTAAGAAAAGAAGATAGTAATGCAAATTTTAACCTATCCTACTTAGTAAATCGAAACCGGTTTTGGCAAACATCTTCAAGTTAACCACCTATTAAAACATGTCCATCGTGCTATCTAATGCAAACATGTGATATGCTTCATAAACAAATTGAAATAAGAATTTACGCGATTAGCATTCAAACCTTTTCAATCANTTTAAATGGCATCAGTTATAAACTTCTAATGAAAGTAAATGCCATTCACTTAAAATGTAGTACAAGTAGTAGAAGTATGTTATATATATTGAAATAACAAGAAACACACACAAACGTTCAAATGGACCGTATGCTTGCAATGTATCCACAACAGCAGTGTTTGACACTAAATCCAACCAACATTCAATAATATTGGAATAATAAACGTTCAATCTCGTCCAAGAGAAAATGAATTAAGTTGATATGGACCAGGGTAAATACATGTATATGTAAATAATTCATTTACTTGATACGCACATTTAAAGTGAGATACTTATCTGGTCATGAATAGAGCTTAATTATCAATACTTCTTCACATTCGGAACACGTCCTAACAATCTTATACATCTAGATTTTTGTGTTTTATACATGTATTGTATGTGTGTATAGTAATTCGTATTGTTTCTTATCTCTCGCAAATTCTAGTTTTTATAAGGCGATTATTCAGCTGACGCATGTCGACCAGTGGGGCACATTGCAAAGAAAATAGAAAGTATGCAATAGTAATGCGTGCTTAATTTGTTATTTGTTATTGTATTCATATTTAACTTATTTCGCGTAGTGAATGTATTTTATGCTTTTATGCTAAAACTTTTTGAATTTTATTGCGAGCTCTTTGACATGTGTCATGTTCAGTATTTAAAAAGACAGTAAGTACAAGAAGATTCGAAATACTATTTTAAAATAAAAGGGAAATATCCACACATATTTATTTACTAAAATATGTGATGTTTTCTTGGTTTAGTATGTCTTTAATACATGTGTGCACTACAATACTTCTTAAGAAGACATGTCTGACGTATATGATGGACACATAAGGACAGCCATGAACATATCAGATACATGATTCATTAAAGCGTCAAATGGAACTAAGTCGCTAACCACAGTATGAAAACATCGCACCCAGATTTATATTTACCAGCAGTTCAAATAGGTGTGTACCTTATGGATTGGTAGGATATATTCAGGCGAATATAAATCTTTCACCTTCTTCGACAGATATCAACAGGTTAGATCGCAGGTTTTAGTATATTCATTTGAACAATCGAGCAGTGTTACTCGTTTCTACCGCTTCAATAGATAAGAAAAAAAAAGACACAATGTATCAGCAATTTATAATAGATTTGGATCAACTAACATNCGCCTAGCCATTATCACTGCTTACATTTATACTTTATATTTAATATTGGAAAAGTTGATGTACAAATAAACATTTTTATGAAATGAGTGGCCTTAATGTAAAACAACACTCTTTGGTATCCATTTTGCTTCCATTTGTTAGCACTCATAAAAGTCAAGCTTCAATATTGTGTACAGTACTTTATTTTGTCATACACGTATACATGTGTAAACCTAAAGCTTAGTCATCCAACATACCTGGTGCATTTAAAATCCGCTGAATTATTTAAAACATTCCCGTATTGTAGAGGTGGGCTCCGCATCCACATATTGGATTAAAATATCAACTGAGATAATCTGCCTCGAGCTGCCCTGCATGAATGCTAATTTCTTCATAACCCGGGACGAGAGGGCTTTTAAAATTAGTAGCGACGACAGTAAGTTATTCATGCGTCCATTATTTTCTTTCTTTTACCACATGTTACAGCATTAACAGGCATAAACACTGTTCGATAATATTGTTTTAAATTGGATTGGATTATAATGGATATTTCTTTTCATGGATATAAAATTTGCTAGTGTCTAGCAATTGCTTAAAGCCGATTACTGGACAGACGTGTCAAATGCATGATTAAAAAAGATCGGCAAATGTGTGTATTTTGGCACAGGCCATCGACCCCACACCCTCCAGTCGACCCCCTCGAACATTCTCTGACTATGCCAGTTGCACTTTTGGAACCTCGTCAGTTCACTTCCTTTATTTATCGATATCCTTGAACATATTTTAACATACGCGTTTATTGTATATCAGTATTCAATAGCGTTGTACCGAAATAGTTTGGGGTTACTTTTTAGCGAATAAGTAAAAACGAGGTTTTAGGCCTGACACTTGATCGATGCATGCCAGTCAAAACGTGACTAACACCTAATAAAAACAATACCTACTTCGACGAATATAAACCAAAGCTATTAACTATACCGGTAAATGCTCGATAAACGTAATATATGTTTTTAAACAAAGTGTATAAAAGTGGATAGTATTTTTTGGTTGTAGTTGTTGTTCTGAACACACTAAATCGTTGTTGTTGTTGTTGCTGCTGCTGTTGTACCGGTAATCATTACACATGAATTTCATATACATGAACTCATTAATAGCTATGATTCGCTGCACCGCATACCCCATACGTACACTGACAAGAAAGTCTCGTTCTAGCAACCAACAACTACTTGGGCCGCGCTCTGTGAAAAGGGGGTTTAACGCATGTGCGTAAAGCGTCGCCCCAGATTAGCATGTACAATCCGCACAGGCATATCAGGGACGACACTTTCCGCTTTTTTATGATATTTTTCGTTTTAAGAAAGTCTCTTTTTAGAATAATCCAGCTATGGCGGAAAATTTCGTCCCTGGTTAGCCTGTGCAGACTAAATTCAATCCCCTTTTCACAGAGCGAGGCTCACTTCAACTTTCGCAATAAAGTGCTATTTCTCTCAGCGATAAGTTCCAATGACACGACAATAACACTATTGAGCGCTTTATTTAATTCTAAAACCTACAGCTTAAGCACGTGCCACTAACGTTAATAACAAGATATTCAAGTCACTCGATGTACTTGATGAATGCTAATGTGTGTTCCACAATAAAATGCATTGTAAGATTTGATTTACCATTTGGCATTACAGCGAAAGTGTCAGAATGTAATTCAGGCACGTGTACTCCTATAGATGTATTAACACCATGATGGAAAGGAATGTGACGAGTTTAATTCACGTGATTATGGTAACTCTTTATCAACAGCGTCCATTGACTGTGTAAACATTATGTAAATAAAGCACCGACATTTTGACCATTTTTGGTTTGTATATAAAACTGATATTCAGACGATTTGTATTCACAAAAAATGTATATTTCGTTTCCAATCTAGACTGAATATTTACCTATTAACGTATAATAAAAACGTTCTATAGTTGCTGAACTTTTATCATATAACTTACCGTTAGAAAATGCAGGCATAGTCGATGCTACCAATATCTTAGATGTAATCCATTTATAAAAATAGTGTATAAATTATAATCTGCGAGCTGTGCTTACAGAAAACTAAAACTGCACTATCGTTCATAGCTCATGCTAATAATAAACGAACGTTTAAACGTACAAGCTAATTAGATTTTTTGTGTCTATGTTTACACACCTACATTTTTTCAACCACAAAATGTGATTAGAGCTCGTTTCACGTCTATCTAATGTAAAAACACGGAATCGCGGGTCGAACATGTGTCAATAAAACATCAAGTAGGCGATGATATCATAGATGGTATTCAAAAGGGTGCCGAGACATACATATTGGGGCTTTGTTCAACGTATATTTGCCAAAAATGAGCGCTTTTACGATTATTCAAACACATGGAAATCAGTCATTTTTATATAGCAGATGGTCCTTTTATGCACCGAGTCATATGTTACTAAGATAGGGTATAAGATAACTTGTTTGAACGGTAGACATGTATCACCGTGTTAATATATAACCATATATTAATTTCCAGAACTAACTGGGTAAGGTGAGCACCTTACACTCACAAATTATAATAACTGTTACCAATTATGCATCATTTATTACGCAAGGACATAAAGTATACGCGAATTCAACAATATGTGCAATCTCACGATGCACACCTTTAAACGTTAACCCATTGGACTCTCCCATCCTTCTAAATTAGACCAATTTATTTCCAAAATTAGGGATGTCTAGTATATTTATTGCTATATTTAGAATATTTCTTACAGAAATTCCTTTAAGCAAACAGCGTAGACCCAGATAAGACGCCGCATGATGCCTTTTTCTAGACGCTAGGCATAAATGGGTAAAAGTACATCAACCATTATTTGCTCTGTATATTTTCATATATTTTTTAATAATTTAAATACATTTTCATTTTGAGTGGTAAAAAATGTAGTTTAAAAATTTAAACACACGATTAAGCCCCAGTTTAACTCAAATAATGCAATGCATTTAAAATGACATCAGTTATGTAGGAAGCAAACGCTATTTGTTGAAAACGTTGTTACACTACAAGTTGTATGTTTTATACAATGTATATCGAAATAACAAGACATACTCACGTTCAAATGACCCGTATGCTCTCAAGGTATCCACAACAGCAGTGTTTGACACTAAATCCAACCAACATACAATATTATGGGAATAACAACGATCAATCAAGTTCAAGAGAAAATCAATTAAGTTGATATGGACAGTGCAAATACATGTACCGGTATATGCAATATTAAACATGATTAATTTACCTTTACCGCAAATCTATGTGAGATCCTTATCTGGACATGAATGGAGATTGATTATCAATACTTCTTCACATACGGAACATGTCCTTATAATCATTTGCGTGTAGATTATTGTGTTAATATGTGTTTTGTATTTTAATTCGTATTGTTTTTTTATCTCTTATCTAGTTTGAATAAGGCGATTATTCAACTGACGCATGTCGACTAGTGGTGACACAATGCAAAGAAAATAGAAACTATGCAAAAGTAATGTGTGCTTAATGTGTTATTTGTGCTTTTATTCGTATTTAATTTAGTTCACGCAGTGAATTTGTTAAATGCTTAAACAAGCACTTTTCGAATTTAATTGCGAGCTATGTGGCATGTGTCATGTTGTGCATAAAAAAAGAACCAAAAGATTCAAAATACCATTTAAAAAAGGAAAGGAAAGCAGCCATACACATTAACAAATGTATTTAGCAAAATAGGTCCTTTTTGGTTAAGTATGTCTTTAATATACATTTGTGCACTACAATACTTCTCAAGAAGACATGTATGACGTATATAACCACAGTATGAAATCATCGCACACAGATTTATATTTACCATCAGTTTAAATAGCTGTGTACATTATGGATTCGTGGGTTTATTTCAGGCGAATATAAATCTTTCACTTTCTTCGACAGATATCAACAGGTTAGATCGCAGGTTTTAGTATATTCATTTGAACAATCGAACAGTGTTACTCGTTTCTACCGCTTCAACAGATAAGAAAGAAAAGACACAATGTATCAGCAATTTATAATAGATTTGGATCAACTAACATTATGTTTCACCTGCTGTTATCTATCGAAACGTTTCATTAATTACCTAAGGCGATGCTAAATAAATATTTTACAAAACAGCTTACCCTCTTAAAAAAGAATTATATCCTGATGGAGCGAGGTAAGAAAGTATAATATTATGTCATGCGTTTACACCTACGATTTATGTCTTGCGTCCATTTATTACAGGTGCGAACTTTCGGGCAGTAGCTTAATTGTATGTTACATGTTTAATTAAAAGGAAGCGTCTTTTAAATGAGAACAATAAAAATAGAATAAAAATATGTGATTAGAAGACTTGGTCCGTACTACTTATAACTATAATGCGATTGATCAATCTTATACAGAAAACTTTTTCACCGAAATTTATAGATGAATGCCATTCATTCTAGTAAACATAATTAATAAATGGGAATTAGGCAAACTAAACCGTGATACAAAGCTAAATGTTAAAACTATCATTATATTTTACTCATATAAAGATGTTAAAACATTATTTTACATTGAAAAAACATTAAATCACGAAGATGAATATTAAATTCAATATGTTTTTGTCTTTATTTTAAGCATTTACCTTTAAGTATGTCTTTGACCATTGGGATCGGGGCAAGGGCCTTGCACACATGCCATTACCAAATGGTCAACCACTGTTGCAAGATATTTTTAACGTGTCAAATAAATGTTGCAGTAACAGTCTGAACAAGCTGTGTGACCTTAATAATTTACCTTTAACTATTACCTTGTGCGACAGATAAAAAGCTTGCTACGGAAATAAGTCTCAATCTAGTGAATTATTTTGGCAATTTTGTTTTATAAAATACACTCATGAATGACAAAGATTCTCTCGGGAGAAATGCAGCATGGCCTTATTTCGACGAACTCTTAAGTGTAGCATTGGCTTTTGAAATAGGGACACAGGTCTTGCGCGAGACACACGATCTCCACACGCGGGACATGTGTGATAAGATTATTTAAAAAATGTCTGATGATTGATAAAGTTACAGTCTGGACAAGCTGTCTTCTGCCTTATTTGAAATTAAACCTAGAAGTGAGACATTGTCCTTTCTGACGGAGACTTAAGCCCCGACATGCCTGATGATTGATGAAGTTTCAGTCATGTCATGCTAAAATCTAAACTTTTACCTCTGAGGGGGTTCATGACCTTTGAGCTAGCGGGTTTAAGTAAGCGAAACGCCGTCTCCAAATTATAAAAAATGTTAAGTTATTTATAAATTGCATCAAGAAATATGAATTTCGGGCGGACGGACGCACGCACATACAGTGTACCGCCAATGCGACATCAATATTAAACAGACCACATGCGGGATTTACCAATGGTAGCATCAAATTGGTATATGAAACATGCAAAGAAAGTTTTCAATATTTATTGAAATAGCGTCTCCGGACGCAAATCTTCACATCCTATTACCTTTAATATTTTTTAAAAAATTGTCTTGTCTGATGCCGCAATGCGAAGTGTTTAATTTTGCAAGTAGCATCATCTTTAGTTCTCGTGCAAAGATTGCTCAAAATTTGCCAAATATGTCAAAAGACTTAAATACATATAGACTTATGTTGGGAAACCCTTTAAAAGTCGTCTTGTCTGAAACCGCAAAGCCCAAAGCATTTAGATTTGGGATGTAGCATCACCAATAGTTTCTCTATAAAGATTATTCAAATCATACCCCTGGGTGAAAACTGACAACGCTCCAGTGTTCACATATTTATATAAACACGTAGCAAAATAAATTTACAAATCTTCTGTAAATTACTAAGCTTTGATCTTGCTTCTGGTGTCAAAGCTAACCATGCCCCAAGAGCAACATGATTTCTATATCAACTTTTAAAAACTATAGGTGTAAATATTGGCAGTTAACATCGTTTAGTTGTGACGACTATAATTTAATAAATGTATGCCATTGTAGTCAAAAGCAGCCCCACACCAGGGGCTCGAGTGTTATACCTCTGAGCTAGTTTCTCAGGTGAGCATTCTAGGACTCACAGGGTCCTCTTGTTTACTTCAAACATGTTGTGTCGTTTCTGACGTCCGAAAATTGACTTTGTCATGCGCCGGCTCAACTGTAGTTATCTTATTCAAATTTAGTTTGTACAGTTGTCACAGTAAAAGTTGTATTTATAAATATCTTGTTGAAATTTTGCTGACACTGTTATGATTGACCATCCAAATTGTATTGCAACATATTAAGAGATCGTACTAAGTAGCTATTGTCTTCGTTATTATGAGACAGCCCTCGTACATGTACGTCAAAAACTCAAGTAAATTGAATGAAACTACTATCGAGTTGAAACGTGTCTGATTTATTAAAACAATCATTTTCAATGTGAATGTTGTCGCGAAATTTTTATTGAAGACGTGAGTATGAATTGTAAGTACTAGAACATGATGTCCATGTAAAAATTGATTGTTAAGGAAATGCTTAACTTAGATAACTTCCGTTGTAGATTATTAATATATCATAATATTAATTGTAACTTACAATGTACAACCCTATGTTCATAAATTTATGTAAATTTGCAGTATGTTGTGTATTGATGCTAATATTGTCTCCACGGTTGTTGCATTTACTTGGCTTATTTACTCTCGCTTTGAAAACATATCCAACATAATCATTATTCGCGTGATGACGTTTATATCTCTAATTATTATTATAAAATTGTTACATTTAATTAAAGTGCAGCTTGTATCTGAGAAGTATACATTTACTCGACAAAAGCACTTACGACAGGTCACCATAAGAATGCTGCTCTTTAAAGGTGGAGATGATGATTTTGTTGACGATGATGATTTTTTTTATTATGATACTGAGAAGGAAGGGGAGAAATATGATAGATTTGTTGAATAATCATCCATTTAGCAAAGAACAGGAACAATATGAAGACATATTGCATGTAAGACAAGAAGATATCTATGCAAATCTTAACCTATCCTACTTAATAAATCGAAACAGGTTTGGCTAACATCTTCAAGTTAACCAACTATTAAAACAGGCCCATCGTGCTTTCTAATTTAAATATGCGATATGCTTCATAAACGAATTAATATAAAAAAAAATACGCGATAAACATTTAAACAGTTTCAATCACGATAATTTGTCACAAAATATATTGATCGATTTCAAAGACTGAATACAGAACACATTATTTAAATTATGATTCATATATCTGTAAAATTATAGCACCATACATTGTGGGTATTACCCATGCCTTTGTGGTACTTTATGATCAGTCAAAACTATCTTCTATCATGTCATTATGTAGATCCAATACAATCTGAAAACGCGATCTCAATATACCCCGGATTCGTATGTATGCCATTTGATAGGCATACGTAACGCCACGACTTCCAATTGTCCGTTTAGATATAATGTTACAATTAAATACAATACGTACATGTAATAGGAATGATATTCGATTAAAATGAGATTTATTGCTGTTCATAAAATACTATTAAAATGTGGAAATTGTGGTGTTTATTGCGCATGTGCAATGCACATGATAATGATATGGTAATAATATAGATCGTTGTATTAATTTCAAGATCAACTTGGTAAGGTGAAGACCTTACACTAACAAAGTATAATAACTTTTACCAATTGTGCATTATTCATTACGAAATGGCAAATAGTATTCACGAATACAACAATATGTGCATTCTCATGATGCACACTTTTTAAGTACATAATCTTTTATGGGGTCTTTGCATTGTTGTATTTTTAAATAATAAAACGACCTTTGCATTGGGGACTATCAATGAGGGAGACAAATATACTGACTGAACTCAATTATAGACAACAAATTGCTAACAGCGTGTAGTTGGTGTTAACAAAATTGTATGAAGTATATATTTAAATGTTTGTTTACCCTTGTTCAAACATGGTCGCCAAAACAAGGACTCGTTATTTGGACAAAACATTTGCAAAAGTTATTTAAGAAACACCAACAGTTAAGCTATTTTACGAGTAATATAAAAGGTTTACTTCTCCAAAAAACAATTAAGTTCGCCATCTGGTAATAATTGTGTAGTTTATTTATGTTAAACGGTGAATATTTTTTCTAATTTAATGTCGATTAACAAAATAAAAATGCTATAGAAACATATGAACCGCGTCATGCGAAAATGGGTCTCATGCTATTACGAAGGCTGGGCTGGAGCTACGCTGGCCGTACATGGCATAAGACAAATTTTCGCCTGACGTGGTTAATATTTCTAAGAAGAAGGTTTACGCCTTGCCATTATCACTGCTTAAATTTATACTTTGTATTTAATATTGAAAAAGTTGATGTAAATAAACATGTTTATGATATGAGTGGTCTTAATGGAAAAAAAACACTCTTTGGTATCCATTTTGCTTCCATTTGTTATCACTCACAAAAATCAAGCTGCAATATTGTGTACAGTACTTTATTTTGTCATACACATATACATGTGTTAACCAAAAGCTTAGTCATTCAACATACCTGGTGCATTTAAAATCCGTTGAATTAAAACATTCCCGTATTGTAGAGGTGGGCTCCGCAATAAATGACAATCCGTATATTGGATTAAAATATCAACTGAGATAATCCGCATCGAACCGCCCTGCATGAATGCCGTTGATTGAGACCATTACTTCATAACCCGAGACGAGAGGGCTTTTAAAATAAGTAATGACGACAATAAGATAATTCATACGTCGTCTTTTATTTCTTTTACCACAGGTTAGAGCATTATCAGGCATAAATACTATTCGATAATATTGTTTTAAAATGGATTGGATTATAATTGATATTTCTTTTCACAAAATAATACGCTAGCGACTAGCTATTGCTTAATACCGATTACTGGACAGACGTGTCAAATGCATGATCAAATGTGGAAAGAACTGCAAATGTGTGTATTTAGACACAGGCTATCGACCACACACCCTCCAGTCGACCCCTCGAACATGCTCTGACTTTACCATTTGCACTTATGGAACCTCGTCAATACATCAATGACAGTTTCACTTCCTTTATTCATCGATATCTTTGAACATATTTTAACATTCGCGTTTATTGATAATCAGTATTCAAAAGCGTTGCGCCGATATAGCGTGTGGTTACTTTTAAGCGAAAAAGTACAAACGAAGTTGCGGGTCTGAAAGGTGATTGATGCATGCCAGTCAAATGTGACTGAGACCTAATAAGAACAATACCTACTTCGACGAAAGTAAACCAAAGCTATTAACTATATATGCTTGATGAACGTAATACATGTTTATACATGAAGTTTATGAATGTGGATTGTATTTATTGGGTGTAGTTGTTGTTCTGAACACTTAGTCGTTGTTGTAGTTGCTGCTGCTTTTGTGATCACTTCATATCAATGTCATATTGTCATATACATGTACTCATTAAAAGCTATGAATGTCATATACATGTACTCATTAATAGCTATGAATGTCATATACATGTACTCATTAATAGCTATGAGTGTCATATACGTGTACTCATTAATAGCTATGAGTGTCATATACGTGTACTCATTAATAGCTATGAGTCGCTGCACCGCATACTACATACGTACACTTATAAGAAAGTCTCGTTCTAGCAACCAACAACTTCTTGGGTCGCGCTCTGTGAAAAGGGGGTTTAATCCATGTGCGTAAAGTTTCGTCCCAGATAAGCCTGTGCAGTCCGCACATGCTAATCAGGGACGACACTTTTCGCTTGTATTGTATTTTTCGTTAAAAGAAAGACTCTTCTTTAAGAAAATCCAGTTTAGGAGGAAAGTGTCGTCCCTGATACGCATGAGCGGACTACATAGGCTAATCTGGGACGAAACTTTACGCACATTCATTAAACCCGCTTTTTCACAGAGCGAGGCTCACTTCAAATTTCGCAATACAGTGACATTTCTCACAGCGATAGGTTCCAATGGCACGACGATAACACCATTGTGAGCGCTTTATTAAATTCTAAAACCTACAGCTTAAGCACGTGCCACACAAGTCAATTACAAGATATTCAAGTCGATGTACTTTATGATTGCTAATTTTTGTTTCCTGCATGAAATTTATTTAAGGTTCGGTTTGCCATTCAACCTTAGAGCAAAAATTCCAGACACGTGTTCTCTGGTAACACCATGGTGCAAAGGAATAAGTTTATTTAATTCACGTGATTACGGTTACTCAATTTCAACAGCGTCCATGATTGTTTAACATAATATAAATACATCACTGAACTTTTGACCATTTAGGTCTCTATATAACAATGATACTCAGAAGAGTTTTATTCATAAAATGTATATATATCGTTCCAAAATAGACTGGATACATACCTATTAACGTTTAAAAAATCGCACTGAACTTTTATCAAATAACTTACCGTTAGAAAAACCAGGCATGGTCGATGCAACCAATATCTTAGATATAATCCATGATTGTAAAAATAATATATAAATTATAATCTGCGAACTGTGCTAACAGAATATTAAAACTGCACTATCGTTCATAGCTTATGCTAATATTACACGAACATTTTAAACGTACAAGCTAATTTGATTTATTGTGTCTTTGTTTACACACCTACATAATTTTCAACTATAAACTTTGATTAGAGCTATTTTGACGTCTACCTGATGTCAATACACGGAATCGCGGGTCGAACATGGGTAAAAAAACATGAATTAGCCGATGATACCATAGATGGTATTCAAAAGGGTGCTGATACATACATACTGAGGCTTTCTTCAACTTACAGTTTCAAAATATGAACTCTTTTACGAGTAAGCAAACACGTGGCAACTCATTCATTTTTATAAAGCAGATGGCTCCTTAACGCGCCGAGACACTTGGGTAGGTTATAAGATAACTGGTTTGAAAGGTAAACATATGTATCAGAGAGATAATATAGAACAGAACATTCTGTTTTGTTCGATAATAAAGATCTATATTTTAATTTCCAGAAACAACTGGGGAAGGTGATGACCTTACACTAACAAATTATAATAACTTTTACCAATTAAGCATTATTTGGTAATACATGAGATATTGTATTCACGAATGAAACAATATGTGCATTCTAACGACGCACACATTTTAAGTACATCAACTATTATCTGTAATTTGTTTTGTTATTTTTATTTTTAATATATAACGACCTTTGAATAGGAAACGATCAATGGGAAAGATAAATATGCTGACACATCATATTCGCTAACTTAACTTTTACATATAAAGGAAGAATGTTGAATAGAGAATTGGAATGATTCTGTAATTGAACAAACTTTTTAAAGTCTTTTTAAATAACTCGTGTATCGCAAACAAATAATAAAGAAACAATCGTTTGACCGGTTTACTAACCTTGTTAGATGTTAGTGGTAACATGCAACTTATTCGCCTAAGTATCGCCGAAAGTTGTGTTAGTGGTTGAAGCATTGAAAGCGGTAAAACATGTATTTGTATACAAAATGTTAACACACGATATAGCCCCAGTTCAACGAAAACAATGCAATGCTTTTTTTAAATGGCATCAGTTATAAACTTCTAATGAAAGTAAATGCCATTCACTTAAAATGTAGTACAAGTAGTAGAAGTATGTTATATATATTGAAATAACAAGAAACACACACAAACGTTCAAATGGACCGTATGCTTGCAATGTATCCACAACAGCAGTGTTTGACACTAAATCCAACCAACATTCAATAATATTGGAATAATAAACGTTCAATCTCGTCCAAGAGAAAATGAATTAAGTTGATATGGACCAGGGTAAATACATGTATATGTAAATAATTCATTTACTTGATACGCACATTTAAAGTGAGATACTTATCTGGTCATGAATAGAGCTTAATTATCAATACTTCTTCACATTCGGAACACGTCCTAACAATCTTATACATCTAGATTTTTGTGTTTTATACATGTATTGTATGTGTGTATAGTAATTCGTATTGTTTCTTATCTCTCGCAAATTCTAGTTTTTATAAGGCGATTATTCAGCTGACGCATGTCGACCAGTGGGGCACATTGCAAAGAAAATAGAAAGTATGCAATAGTAATGCGTGCTTAATTTGTTATTTGTTATTGTATTCATATTTAACTTATTTCGCGTAGTGAATGTATTTTATGCTTTTATGCTAAAACTTTTTGAATTTTATTGCGAGCTCTTTGACATGTGTCATGTTCAGTATTTAAAAAGACAGTAAGTACAAGAAGATTCGAAATACTATTTTAAAATAAAAGGGAAATATCCACACATATTTATTTACTAAAATATGTGATGTTTTCTTGGTTTAGTATGTCTTTAATACATGTGTGCACTACAATACTTCTTAAGAAGACATGTCTGACGTATATGATGGACACATAAGGACAGCCATGAACATATCAGATACATGATTCATTAAAGCGTCAAATGGAACTAAGTCGCTAACCACAGTATGAAAACATCGCACCCAGATTTATATTTACCAGCAGTTCAAATAGGTGTGTACCTTATGGATTGGTAGGATATATTCAGGCGAATATAAATCTTTCACCTTCTTCGACAGATATCAACAGGTTAGATCGCAGGTTTTAGTATATTCATTTGAACAATCGAGCAGTGTTACTCGTTTCTACCGCTTCAATAGATAAGAAAAAAAAAGACACAATGTATCAGCAATTTATAATAGATTTGGATCAACTAACATTATGTTTCACCTGCTGTTATCTATCGAAACGTTTCATAATTCCCTAAGGCGATGCTTAATAAATATTTTACGAAACAGCTAACCTTCTAAAGTAAGCATTATATCCTGATGAAGCGCGGTAAGAAAGTATAATATTATGTCATGTGTTTACACCTACGATTTATGTTGTGTGTCGATTCATTACAGGTGCGAACTTTCGGGCAGTAGATTAATTGTATCTTTCAAATTTAATTTAAAGAAAGCGTTGTCAATTAAGAAAAGTGACATTAGAATTGTTTTGCGATTAGAAGACTTGGTCCCTATTAAGGTTACTTGTCGAACATAGACTTTTTGGAAACCATAAGAAAAAGTTATCGGATACAAAATTTATTTTAGGTAAAATGCATGAGTATAAATATCTATAATGCGAATGATCCAATTTTATACAGAAAACGTTTTCACCAAAATTTATAGATGAATGACATACATTCTAGTAAACATAACTAATACATAGGAATAAGGCAAACTAAACCGTGATACAAAGCTAAATTTTAAAACTATCATTATATTTTACTCATATAAAGATGTTAAAAACATTATTTTACATTGAAAAACATTAAATCATGAAGATACATATTGAATACCAGTTGTTTATGTCTGTATTTTAAGCATTGACCTTAAAGCATGACCTTGACCTTTGGTATCGGGGCAAGGGCCTTGCACACAGGCCATTACCAAAGGTCATCCACTGTTGAAAGGTATTTCAAAATTGTCTAATTAATGACGAAGTAACAATCTGCACATGTTGGGTGACGTTAATAATTGACCTTTATTGTTTACCTTGACCTTTGTGCTACTGATAAATGTATTGCTGCGGAAATAAGTTTCAATATGGTGGAATATTTTGGCAAGTATTTTTGGCAAGCTTTTGAAATATGAACAGAGGTCTTGCGCGAGACACACGATCTCCACACGCGGGACATTTGTGATAAGCTTACTAAAAATGCCTGATGATTCATAAAGTTGTAGTCTGGAAAAGCTGTAGTCTATCTTATTTTACATTAAACCTATAAATGTGGCATAGACTTTAAAGACCGAGACATGTGTGGCTTTACCCCGACATGCCTGATGATTTATGAAGTTGCAGTCAAGTCATGCTGCATTATTCCCAAATCTAAACTTTAACCTCTGGAGAGGGTACGTAACTTCTGAGGTAGAGACGCGAGTTTAATAAGCGAAACGCCGTCTCCAGCTAGTAAACCATTGTGGTTGGTTTATTGTTCCATTGCATGAGGAATAATGAAGTTCGGGCGGACGCACGCACGCACATACAGAGTACCGTCAATGTGACATCAATATTGAGCATGCGGGCACAACAAATGGAAGCATCACATTGGTATATAACATATGCGAAGTAAGTTTTCAATATTTATTGAAATTGCGTCACCGGACGCAAATCTTCACAGACTATTACCTTTAATGTCTTTAAACATCGTCTTGTCTGATGCACCAATGCAAAGCCTTTAAATTTTATATGTAGCATCATCTAAAGTTCAAATGCAAAGTTTGCTCAAATTTTTCCCATTGATTCAAAAGACGTATAATATACATATAGATTTATGTAGGGAAAACCTAAACAAATCTTGTCTGAAATCGCAAAGCTCAAAGCTTTAATATTTGGCATGTAGCATCGTCTATAGGTCGTCTATAAAGATTATCCAAATCGTGCCCCAGGGTGAAAACTGACAACTCTTTAGGGGTCTCATTTATATGAACACTTAGAAAATATGTTTTTATCTTCTCTATAACAACAAAGTCAATAGCTGTTATCATAAATATGGTGTCAAAATTGACCACGCCTCGTGCGCAACATGATTTTTATATATTTGTTTAGCACAGAAACTTTAAAAAGATGTTCACTTACACGGCGAGACTTATAGGTGAAATATTGACGGGTAACATCGTTTAGTTGTCCTCTACTATATGTTTGTTCTATGTATTTCCTTGTAGTCGAAAGAAGCCCCAGACCAGGGGCCTCGAGTAGTTATACCTCTGATCTAGAGTATCTCAGTTGAGCATTTCAGGACTCACACGGTCCTCTTGTTTACTTCAAACATAATGTGTTGTTTCTGACGACCGAAGTGTAAAGTTGACGTTGTCCAGCGCCGGGGCAACCGTAGTGAACTTATTAACATTTAGTTTGTACCGTTGTAATTGGAAATATCCTACCGTCATTTTGCTGACATTCTCAATATTAAACCAGCCCAAGTGTACTGTTACCTATTAATATATCTTATTATGTAGATATTATCTTCGATATTATGAGAATATAGCCATCGCACGTTAAATACTTTAGTAAATTGTGCATATTGACAAGTTGAATAAAACAATTCTCCAAACACAAATAGTATCCATTTTTAGCACGTCTGATTAACTAAAACAATCAGTCTGAAAATTGGAAACATATGTGTTGTCGCGTAATTTACAACACACACACACACACACACACACACACACACACACACACACACACACATTAGCGTGAATTGTAATTACTACAAAATGATGTTCATGTTTACATTGATCGTTTAGGAAATGTTCAACTAAGATAACTTCCAACATCATTTATTATTATTGTATAGTATATTCTGTTAATTTTAATACATACCATGAAAAGCCTCTGTTAATAAATGTATGTACATTTACATTAAGTTTTTTATTCATGCTTATATTGTTTCCATATTTGTTACATTAATTTGGCTTTGGGAACATATCCACCACTTTAGTTCTTCACGTGATAATGTTTATGTATTTTTTACAAGACAATTGTTTTAGGAGGTTTCATTAAACTGCAGCTTGTAGCTGAGGAGAAAATGCATTTACTCCAGAGAAAACCCAAAACACTTTTATATTGAAAATAGAAACACGAACAAAAAGCAACAAATGTTCGTAGGGTTGTGAAATAGCGTATATGTCCGCCATTGACAGTACCGCTTACTGAAATGTATCATTTAAATAGTTTGTATGTTTACAATGAAAGATCCAGAGATAACAGAAGCATATCAAGTACAGCTAATAATAATTATAAGGCAAGTTTGCAGCCCTGAATATCCTAGGCAATGGCATCAATACCATCACTAACAACATCAAGGAGGTCCTGCTGTCGTCGGCCGATGACGTTCTTGGGAGAGAGAGAATGAAGAACAAGCCATGGGTGACGACCGAGATCATGGATCTCTGTGACAAGTGAAGAAAGCTAAGGGTGCTTCCGCATGGACTCTAGGACAGAATACCAAAATGCGAACAGGGAGTTCAACGGTGGAACGGTCTTTCGGCCTTCTTAATGACTGCGTCTGTGCACTTGAAATACGTGTATACCCATTCAATAACAATACGTAATCCGTTGAGTTATTTAAAGCTTTAAACGCTGAAAGTCATTAAAGGTATTTCAATTGAACAACAATTGCACAGCGTTTGATCCCTGTCGAGCAAAAATTGACTCGCGCGCATACTCTCGGTTTCCAGCAACGATTTAAGTGTAGCGTGCAAGATTATTTCAATGATAAACGTTCCATCCGCCAGTTGAACAATCCGCGGATTGTATAAGCCTTAAATGCCCGAAATCATAAAACGCTCGAGCAGATAATTTTTTTCGCCGCACGTACGCATACAGTGCATATGAAAGGACAGTCTTTATAAGATGTCTACAAATGACAAAAAACATTTCTAGTTTCGTACACGTAACGCTTAAATTTAATTTTAATTGAGCATGATTTACCGTAATTGTTACAGAATGGGATGTTGAAACCAGTGAAAACATATATGAGCCTTGCTCTGTGAAAAGGGGGTTTAATGCATGTGCGTGAAGTGTCGTCCCAGATAAGCCTGTGAAGTCCGCACAGGCTAATCAGGGACGACACTTTCCCCTGTTATTGTATTTTTCGTTTATAGAAAGACTCTTTTTAACGAAACTCCAGTTAAGGCGGAAATTTTCCTCCCTGATTACCCTTATCCTGTGCGAACTGCACAGGCTAATCTGGGACGACACTTAATGCACATGCATTAAACCCCCTTTTCATAGAGCGAGGCTCATATGTATACGTATATTGCATGTAACATTCTGGCTTTAACTAGTAAAAAGTGCACGCTAACCTGAACAATCGCGCTACATACAACTTGCCTGATGTTTTACATAGTAAAATACACGTGGGAATCACAGATATAAGATATATTGTTTAAGGTAAATTTAAGTTGTGTGGCAAACTATTTGGGACATGGATCAAAATATTCCAAGAAACGTAAATTTAAGTTATGTGGCAAACTATTTGGTACATGGATCAGAACATTGCAAGAAACGAAGACTTTTGATCGATTTTCTGTTTAGGGCCAAATTGTTCTCAAATATATTGTCTCGTTACATTTGTAATATGCCGATGTAAATTTATATAGTGACTGTTTTAAAGGTAGATCATCAATAATACGAAATAAATTAACCACGTTAACGTGTACCGATCGAGTGTCAATATATACTCATGCATATCATAAATTCCTTTAAAAATGCATTCTTTGTTAGTGCTTTTTCGATTTAGTATTGATCCGTACTTTGATGTTAATAGTAAATAATTGTGCATAACAAAGCGTTTCTCAAAATGCATGAGATTTTACTGTCGCCCGAAAGCTATGGAAAATGATATGTATTAGTACCACAGCAATGGTCATTTCTTTATCAAAGTGCATAAAGTGTATTACACGATAATGGCATACGTAACAAAATAGTATTATATGTGTCAGTTAATACATAACGGTATACAATGTAGTACACACATACAAGAAATGATTTAAGTCTGTACGTGAATTCAAATTGCAAATTGTTGTTATGTAAAGAAAACGTTTGCATGTGCTTCATTTCAATCATGGACAACACTCAAAAAAAATATCTGATTGTCAAAGATTTAATACAAACATGTTCAAATCGTATCTTAAATCGTGAGAAAGACCTTCGGTTGTTGTTCAAACCCATAAATATTGCCTTAAACGATTCAGAGTATTCAATTGAGCAAATATTGATGCGACCTTCTCACTACAGTGCAACGTAATTAATAATTAAATACCAATACGTCAGTTGGCTTTACATGTCTGGATAAGAGCGTTTCAGAATTTAAGAAATAACAACTATAAGCTTGATTAAATAATTCGCTATAACTGCCAGAACATTAATAGGAATAAATCGAAATGTTTTGAAACGTTACCTAAACAGGTTTACCTTGTTACTGTATCTTATTTTGCTGTATAAAGGAGGTGATGTTGCTGTCAATAGTGTCGCTGTTGGTGCAGTTGATGGTCGTTGCTAGCTTGGTTATTTCCACAATTATTTCATGTGACAGTCAGGAATTGAGAAAATTTGACACTCGTGCATGGGACAGTTTGGATCAGAAACATATTTCACTCGGTTTGGCTTCTGATCTTCAATTGCAATTCGGTGTTCAGTTACAAAATGTGGACGATCATATAAATACTCACATTTATATAACAGCTTTTCAAATATATCGCTATAAGGATATAAAGTATTTGTATCAATGTGATATCACCCAAGCATCACAAACCCGCTAAGCGTACATTGAAAGATGATATAGTTGTCAATCCCTTTAAACCTAATAACAAAGCATAAGACGAACTTCTGTATATCGACATCTAATATCAACAAAGTTGCACCGACTGAGCTATTAACCATTATATCGTTACCAAAATTAAATACACATTACACACTTCATAGATCACAATTTATAAAATGCTGAGATCATGTGTACATAATACAAATATAGATATTAATGACATGATGGTACGGACAGAATATAAATACTGGTATGCGAAATAATCTATCACCCACTTTCGATACATTTGTCTTTTTATGATACTCTCACTTCTTTGATAAAGTGAAAAAGAGAGAAAATATCTACCGTACAAGGCTTCAATAATCTGTTGTTTTTTACGTGTAAAGCCAAATAGAATTTTCTTTAGTGTTTCTTGAACCACATGTTTTTAGTTTATATAGTGTCATTGTTTTCGTGTTTGTTTCTGATATATTTTAAGATTGGCAGACTGATCCCTTCAATTGCGTATTGTTTATTCAGTCAGAAGATGGGATTGAGATACGTCTGCTACTTAGGCGGTGTCATACCGGAGGGTCAAATACCGTTCATTTAAATACAGCATTCATGTACTCTACCCATATATGTGTGTCTATGGCATGCTTGACGACATCTTTCCATTTTTGTATATTTTTTTTTAAAGCTTTTTAATTGAGAGCTGACTGTATACAAATGTGTTGTATTAATATGTGTATCTAGGTTCTGTTAAATAGTCTGTACGTAATTGACCATTTGTGAATACATTGTGTTGTAATATGTATGTACTCATGGGCTAAAAGTCTAATGTATGTTGAAAATAAACTCTATGAAACTCTATGAAACTCTATCTAGGACATGCTTGACAGAACGTTCCGGCATTGTGTATTACTGAAGCGAAATGTAAATGTGCACAATTACGTTAAACATAAATTATGATAAAACAGTTTATTATGACTGAAAATAAAGAAAAATAATTGACTTAATTTTACATACCTTGTACGTTTACTTCAATCCGACCGGATTAAATCTGAATGTATTAAAGACACCGTTTCGATAGTTATTTATCCGAACAATAAATAGGAGGTATATATTAAAATAACACACATAGCTGAATTAACACTCCTCCAATATTACTGAATACATCCTAAATTGGACCCATCAAACTCGCGAACAGTTCAAACCGTATACATTGCATCTACATGGTTTAGAGCATTCAACGGTTATAAACGTATAAGAAATAGCTAGGTTTACAACATAGACGGTTCGACCGCGAATTTCTCCTTCGATTGAACAATGTATCGAGTTTAATGTCCTGTGCACATGTTGGTAAAGTAGAAACATTGCTTCTTTTTTTTTCGATGTTTGCTGGTCATCGGGTCGATTAACAGGCGTTTAATGCAAGACTCTTAACAGTTTAAATCGTTTTAAAGCATACAATTAATATCCACTTCGACAATGGTCCTTGCGCGAAGGCATGTATTTGATAAATCGGCTTTTCATGACCTTGAGTTATTGCAGTATGCATATCTATTCAAAAATACATTTGATATATATGAAGTCATATTGCATGTAAGAAAAGAAGATAGTAATGCAAATTTTAACCTATCCTACTTAGTAAATCGAAACCGGTTTTGGCAAACATCTTCAAGTTAACCACCTATTAAAACATGTCCATCGTGCTATCTAATGCAAACATGTGATATGCTTCATAAACAAATTGAAATAAGAATTTACGCGATTAGCATTCAAACCTTTTCAATCACGCAAATTTGTCACAAAATATATTGATCGATTTCAAATATTCATTTTTCAAATTATGATTGATATATCTGTAAAATCAGAGCACCATAAATGTGGGCATTATCCTTGCCTTTGTGGTACTGTATGATCAGTCAAAACTATCTTCTATCATGTCATAATGTAGACCCAGTACTATCTGAAAACGTGATCTCAATATACCCCGGATTTGTATGTATACCATTTGATAGGCATACGTTACGCCACGACTTCCAATTGCCCATTTAGATATAATGTTAGAATTAAATACAATATGTACCTGTAATAGGAATGATTTTCGATTAAGATGAGACTTATTGCTCTTCGTAAAATTATTTTGGAATGTGGAAATTGTAATTTAAGTAGCGCATGTGCAATAAACATGATAATTATATGGTAATAATATAGATCTATGTATTAATTTCAATACCAACTTGGTAAGGTGAAGACCTTACACTAAGTAAGTATAATACATTTTACCAACTAAGCATTCTTGAGTACAACATGATATATAGTATTCACGAATACAACACAATGTGCATTCTCACGATGCACACTTTTTAAGTACANAATTTGACACTCGTGCATGGGACAGTTTGGATCAGAAACATATTTCACTCGGTTTGGCTTCTGATCTTCAATTGCAATTCGGTGTTCAGTTACAAAATGTGGACGATCATATAAATACTCACATTTATATAACAGCTTTTCAAATATATCGCTATAAGGATATAAAGTATTTGTATCAATGTGATATCACCCAAGCATCACAAACCCGCTAAGCGTACATTGAAAGATGATATAGTTGTCAATCCCTTTAAACCTAATAACAAAGCATAAGACGAACTTCTGTATATCGACATCTAATATCAACAAAGTTGCACCGACTGAGCTATTAACCATTATATCGTTACCAAAATTAAATACACATTACACACTTCATAGATCACAATTTATAAAATGCTGAGATCATGTGTACATAATACAAATATAGATATTAATGACATGATGGTACGGACAGAATATAAATACTGGTATGCGAAATAATCTATCACCCACTTTCGATACATTTGTCTTTTTATAATACTCTCACTTCTTTGATAAAGTGAAAAAGAGAGAAAATATCTACCGTACAAGGCTTCAATATTCTGTTGGTTTTTTTTTCGTGTAAAGCCAAATAGAATGTTCTTTAGTGTTTCTTGAACCACATGTTTTTAGTTTATATAGTGTCATTGTTTTCTTGTTTGTTTCTGATATATTTTAAGATTGGCAGACTGATCCCTTCAATTGCGTATAGTTTATTCAGTCAGAAGATGGGATTGAGATACGTCTGCTACTTTCATTTATTTATCTTCTTTATATAAAAAAAAAACAAAATACGATTAAGTGTATACAAATGTGTTGTATTAATATTTGTATGTAGGTTCTGTTAAATAGTCTGTACGTCATTGACCATTTGTGAATACATTGTGTTGTAATATTTATGTACTCATGGGCTTATAGTCTAATGTATGTTGAAAATAAACTCTATAAACTATATGAAACTCTATAAACTCTATAAACTCTATAAACTCTATGAAACTCTATAAACTCTATGAAACTCTATCTAGGACATGCTTGACAGAACGTTCAGGCATTGTGTATTACTGAAGCGAAATGTAAATGTGCACAATTACGTTAAACATAAATTATGATAAAACAATTTAGTATGACTGAAAATAAAATAAACAGAAAAGAAGAGGAGAGAAAAAGAGAGAAACTTTATATCAATTATTTCTTCCGTTTCAATCCTTTTCTGATATCTATTGTATTGTATTGTATTTTTATATATTGTACTTGCCAAAAAGAAATAAATTAGTTTAAATTAGGAGGAAAAAAAACTTAATTTTACATACCTTGTACGTTTACTTCAATTCGACCGGATTAAATCTGAATGTATTAAAGACACTGTCTCGATAGTTATTTATCCGAACAATAAATAGGAGGTATATATTGAAATAACACACATCGAATTATTACACTCCTTCAATATTACTGAATCGATCCTAGATTGAATCCACGAAACTCGTGAACAGTTCAAACCGTATACATTGCAAATACATGGTTTAGAGCATTCAACAGTTATAAACGTATAAGTAATAGCTAGGTTTACAACATAGAAGGTTAGACCGCGAATGTCTCCTTCGATTGAACAATGTATCGAGTTAAATGTCCTGTGCAAATGTTTGTAAACCAGAAACATTGGTTTTTATTGATGTTTGCTGGTCATTGGGCCGGTTAACCGGCGTTTAATGCAGGACTCTTAACAGTTTAAATAGTGTTAAAGAATACAATTAATATCCACTTCCACATCTGTCTTTGCGCGAAGGCATGTATTTGATAAATCGGCTTTTCATGACCTTGAGCTATTGCTGTATGCATATTTATTCATAAAAAACATTTGATATATATGACGTTATATCGCATGTAAGAAAATAAAATAGTTATGCAACTTTTAACCTATCGTACTTAGTAAATCGAAACCGGTTTTGGCAAACATCTTCAAGTTTACCACCTTGTAAAACATGTCCATCGTGCTATCTAATGCAAATATGTGATATGCTTCACAAACAAATTGAAATAAGAATTTACGCGATTAGCATTCAAACCTTTT
>VMBQ01009507.1:0-32461 GCA_007657795.1 Dreissena rostriformis
AATTATGCCCTATTTTGTACTAGGATATTGGGTTAGGTAAACATGCAACATCACCATATCACTGTTTGTACTACAGGTACTCAACTGAAACTTCAAATATGTGTTTGAAGTCATTATGTGAGGTCACTGACAAAGTTCCATAACTCTGACCTTCAATTTAGCGGAATTTTTCCTCTCTTTGTCCTTATAATTTTTAACAATTGAACTTTTGACGAATATTGAAAAAAAACAGTATATATGTTTTCAGGGTCTATATGAACATTCACTGACCAAGACCTATAACTGTGACAAGCTTTTTAGCAGTATTATGCCCCCTTTTGTGTGTATAAAAGTCTGGTTTAGGTTTGCATGTAATTTGAAATTCTGGTTGAAATTTGCATGCGGCAAGTATATATCTTTGTAACTACTACAGACATTCAATTGAAACTTCTTACATTTCTTTGGGTTTGTTATGCAAGGTCACAAACTAAGGGCCTTAACTCTTACTTGCAGTTTTGTGGAATTATGTACCTTTTTTTAACTAAATTTAAGGTTAACGGTATGCAACAACTCCATATCTCAATTTCTAGTACATTTATTAAAAAAAATATGCCTGTGTTTAGGGTCTTTAAAACAGTCACTGACCCAAACCTATGACTTTGATCAGCCTTTTGTGAGGATTATGCCCCCTTTGCCACTAAGAAGTCAGATAAAGATTAGTGTGCAAGTTGAAATTATGGTTAAAAGTACATATCTTTGTAACTACTGATGATATTCAATATAAATCCCACACATGTTTGGGATAATTATGCGAGGTCACATACAAAGGGTCATATCTCTGACCTTAAATTTAGCAGATTTATGACACTCATTGTACTTTGGAAATGTATGTTAATGTTTAAGTGCAACAACTCCTATCTATAGCTGGCATGCAGACCTAGCATGGGATGGCATTTGCGGTCAGTTGGGTCATGGCCACTGTTAATAAAAAATAGATAATTAGTTTGAACTCGAAGAATTCTGTTTGGAAGAGGAATGTGTGCTGGAAATTTGTGTGCAGGTAGTTTACAGGCTGATCAAGATTGTATTTGGTGCCAGTGGGGTCAAGGTTACTGCTTCTAAAACTAGAGGAAGAGTTCCCCTCATTAACTTTAGTTTTGATGGAGGTAATGTTTTGTTATTTTGTTTGTATATAGATTACATGCAAACCTAGGGTGGCATTGTATTTTGCGTCAGATGGGTCAAGGTCATTGTTTGTAAAAGTATAAAAATGGTTTCTGCTGAGCTCAATAACATCAAGTTTGGATGGAGGCATTGTGCTGTAATTTTGTGTGAATGTTGCTTATTTGTAGGCCTTGCTTGCAAAGTTATTAAGTTTTTCATTTATAAATCTTCAGCTTAAAGTTTACATATACTAACTACCGGTAACTACTACAACTTCAAGTACATATCTTTGTGGTTATTATATCAATTAACTTACAGAAAATGTTCATTGTACTATCAAAGAAGAGTAATAGTTGATCGCACTGTCTTGCAACTCATCTTGTATTGCTCTTTAAATATCTTGTTTTGTTCTTTAAATTGCTCTTATGTCATTTTATTGTTTCATTTATACCATATAATCCATCACAATATCACATGTTTGGTACCTGTTGGTAGACAACTTTAATTTCTGTCCAATAATTTCCATTATTTCGTCACCAAATTTACGAAAATGTCTATCTAAGCCAATTTGATTATATATAATATTAATAACAAATAGCCCCAGGAATTGTTGAGTTATGGCTCTTGAATTTCTCCAAACTTGATTCAAAAAGTGATGATAATAAGTGAAGTTTCTCTCCTGCTGGTGCAGCTGAAGGTTCACTTTGTTTATATTTCACCTCTGGCAGTAAAGCCTCTATAACGCTCAAAATCAATGAAAATTTCGTAATATATTTCGTAAAATAAAGTTAACATATAAATAATCAGTGTTCCTTATAGCAATATCCAAAATTTCAACGTTAGATGTGCTCTTGTAACATAGATTTAACACGATACAAAATGTTTGTTTTTATGCCCCCTTCTTCGAAGAAGAGGGGGTATATTGTTTTTGGCCTGTCTGTCATTCTGTCTGTGACTCTGTCTGTCTTAAAACTTTAACCTTGGTCATAACTTTTGCAATATTGAAGATAGCAACTTGATATTTGGCATGCATGTGTATCTCATGGAGCTGCACATTTCAGTGGTGAAAGGTCAAGGTCATCCTTCAAGGTCAAATATATGGGTCAAAAGTGCTCAAAAGGGGCCATTGTGTTTCTGACAAACACATCCCTTGTTATTTTTTTGTCGTACAATATATTCAACACATGTTCATGTACCAATTTGGTGTTCATGTGTCGTATGATTAGATATCGTTGCGGGAAATTAAAATGGAATTTATTGTGCCACACAAAAATAGAAAAGAGCATTTTATTTCTTGTTAAATCTATGTTACCATACAACATCTAGCGTTGAAATTTTGGCTATTGCTATAAGGAACACTGATTATTTATATGTTAACTTTAATTTACGAAATGTATTACGAAATTTTCATTGATTTTGAGCGTTTAAGAGGCTTTAACAATCATAAAAGAGACAATGATGGCGTGTTATATTCCCAATATTTCATTCAGCTCAGTGCTTCAGTAACATCCCGGTGGTGCATACAAACATCGAGGAGGAGGGGGAGTCAGTGAGGAATGAGTTCAGTCAATTCCTGGCGAAACTCACCGTCGCCATGTCCGATAAACGTGAGCAGGAGGAGCTAAGCATCATGAACCATCGCTAAGCAGAATCTGGCAGTGGTTGATTATACTTGGATTATTATTATTGTAAGGTTTAAGAAATGAAATGAATTTACATTTTATGATCTGTTTAGCATTATATGCTATACCGTGAAGCAAGTTTGAAACTTCTAACAAATAAGTCATTATACTTTTCATATCAGTTTTAAAATAATTAGCTAAATTTGTGTACGGGAGTTGTCTTGTGTATCATTATTACAATATACAATCTTTTAATAAACAAACTATTTAATTAGTTCCATTTTCTTATGACATGACATGTTTATACATACATGTATTCATGCAGTTTCTTGGTAAGGATCAGACATGATTAATAATGTGAATCTGTATTATATAAATGTTAATTTATTTGAATAAATTACTATGTTTTACATTAATTCGGTTTTCTTATTATGCATGTTTTTTTTATATCGTACAAGAACAATATCACTAGAGGTATTCCTAATTAAGCATGTAATTTTAAACTAAATGTGTCACTGACACAGGTGTGTGTCACTGACACAGGTGCGCCCCACGCTACATGTCTGGACACCGACATGTGTTTTACCAGTAAGCCCTCATTTGACCTTTGACCTAAGTGTGAACTTGAATACGGGGCAAGTTTAATGGCAACTCGAAACGCCGTCTCAACATGGTCACATTGGTGATCATTTGAATAAAATTATTTGAATACGCGTAATAAATTATGAAGTTACTGTACGCAGAACATCTGACGCACACACACGCGAACGGGACGTACACACGGATACGTTCAATGCATATGGCATAAAATGGTGCAACGCTCTTTTTTGCACGGATATCCATACTATGTAGTAGTTTCCTGGTAAAATACCCAACCCGATGTGCTTGTGAACCAGTAGATGTCCCAGACTTGCTGTAAATAATGGAGGCGTAAATGTAGCTCAATTGGCCGCTGTACTGTTACCATAACTCTTGTAAGCTGTATACTATAATATACGCCGGGTACGGCATAACGCTTAAAGGCAATACTTCGGTTTATTTTTAGAATATTTTCCGTACCCCGAGAGTACCTCAGCCGACAAAGACCAAGCGTGGTTGTCTCAATTGGTCGATGTCGGCTCAGGCACTGCTTAAAAGTACTCCGGGTACTCTTCAGTATACTACAGTGTACTCTGGGTCCTCTTCAGTATACTACAGTGTACTCCGGGTACTCTTCAGTATACTACAGTGTTCTACGGGTACTCTTCAGTATACTACAGTGTACTCCGGGTACTCTTCAGTATACTACAGTGTACTCCGGGTACTCTTCAGTATACTACAGTGTACCCCGGGTACTCTTCAGTATACAACAGTGTACTCCGGGTACTCTTCAGTATACTACAGTGTACCCCGGGTACTCTTCAGTATACAACAGTGTACTCCGGGTACTCTTCAGTATACTACAGTGTACCCCGGGTACTCTTCAGTATACAACAGTGTACTCCGGGTACTCTTCAGTATACTACAGTGTACCCCGGGTACTCTTCAGTATACAACAGTGTACTCCGGGTACTCTTCAGTATACTACAGTGTACCCCGGGTACTCTTCAGTATACAACAGTGTACTCCGGGTACTCTTCAGTATACTACAGTGTACTACGGGTACTCTTCAGTATACTACAGTGTACTACGGGTACTCTTCAGTATACTACAGTGTACTCCGGGTACGGAAAATACACTTCCCTTCACCAGGTACTTTGTAGTATACTTAAGAGTACCCGAGGTACTTTTAAGTAATACCTGAGTCGACAATGAACAATCGAGCGTTTATGTACCACACATCAATGAACGTGTCAATAATGATAATGTGCGTGTGCGTTTAAGTGAGATGTAAAAACACTTTCACATGCGGTCATTATTAGCATGGCAACTGATGGGTAACCATGCAGCCGATGTATTTGTGCTAGATCATCCGCAATTATTACGTTTTAAGAGAAGGAGCTAGGTAGGTGGGAGGCAATATCATTACTACCCATCTCTCCATAATGACGATATCTGTATACTATGCAGCCGATGACAAACATACAGTGCTTAAAATTCAGTTTTGCTCACAAACATGATGTATTTAGTAATTTCAAAAAGTACTATACGTGCGTACTTCATAAAGCGCTATGCATTTGCCAATATTTCATTTATTAACACCGAATGCGTTTATTTATACAAATCGTAGCTCTGGTAATGAACAATCAACGTTGGTCTAACAATCCATAATAGCATGATTAATTCCACAGTACAGAAAAAAACAATGAATGTAAATATATTGGTTTTGCCTTTGGACTACGGTACAAAAACGTGAATCATAGCATAGCATAGTTCAATAAAAAGTGGCCGTTAGTTTCATAGAGAGTGCGTCACTCCTGCTCGCACGTCACGCCTCCGAAGAAGGACGTTACAGTCCCTGTGACGGCACTGAACACACTGAACAAGCCCGCCTGAGTTCCGGTGGCAAGTCCCGCCGCTCCTGCACTCTGACACGCGGCAAACACACCTCCGGCCGCGGTGGCGGATCCCTGGTTTGATGATATCATGGCTATAGATTGGTGGGTGATGGCTTAGAGCAATCGACATACGCAGTTGTAAATTGTACACTAGTCTTAAGGAGTTTAACAGAATTAAAGAAATAAAACAAATGGTTATGACCTACATACTTATAACTTCTTATGCAATGCTTTTTTTTTACTGAAATGGATTTTTAATTCGCACAGCTTTCAAACTAACGCTTAATTGGCTGTACATTCACATTGATAGATAAACGCTGACACATATATATAACACGTGTGTAAGTGGCCATATCAATTTACAATATTTATTGCTACGATATCAACCACGCGTTATTATTTAGTAGTCGCTAGAATCTAGTACGGGTATTTCTCATCATTAACTCAACATTATAATACAACAGTTTAACTGTAAAAAGGCTATACACTCGCCCATTCAAGCCATGTTTGGGTTCGATAGTGAGGTCATCAGTAATCAGTTAAAGACAAAAAAAAACCCAGAAAATTAAGTGTCTCATAGGAGAAGTCTACCGTTCAGTTTTGAGAACTCCAAATACAGTCTAAATCGCCTTTTTTCTGCAGTTTTATATCTGGACTATTATTAAATTGAATGTTATACCTGTATTCCGGCCGCAATAGAGCCGGCTGCTACTCCGGCGGAAGTGAATCCCGCTGCTGACAGCACAACCGGAGCAGCCACCACGGCACCCGCTCCTGCAGCGACCGCCACTGTTGCTTTAGCTACAGTCTTCCAAGAAGGTATCCATGATTCTGACATGAAATAACGGTGGTTCAGTTGTATTAATATTAACGTAAACAACTTATAAACTGAACTCAAGTTAGTCGTTAATTGTGTTTATGTGTGACTCACGTCTTATTAAATAAAGATGAAAATTGTTCCTCACTCTTAACACATTGTGGGATCTCCATATTCCACCTGTCGGGTCCAATTTTTCGCAACACGTGACAATTGTCGGGTTCGTATCCATTGAAGCATACCAACACACACCGTGTACCTTCCTTGTCGTTCACTGTCCAGTAGCCGTGCGTGGAATAACCTCGACCTATGGCAGGTTCAAATGTAAATACATGATATAAAACACATTATACAAGTCCCTTAAATTTGTTTATGTTTTCAGGAACGCAGTCGCGCAGTCTGGTCAGAAGCTACCTTGTCTTTAATTGAGACTACGAAACTTTGCGTGGCTTCATAACGGACAGAGTACTAAAGCTTCTCTGGCTACATATGACATAAGACCAGTTTTTGCAAGACGTGTCTAAACTATTAGGTGATGACGATCAATTTCACTCATCATATTTAAAATGGTTCATTTTCATCTTTTCAGTTTCCATGAATGAATGTAAAAATCCGAAAGGTTCAGTTATAATCATGTAGAAAATTGCAGTCACCGTTGCATCATAGAAGTAAAATTTTACAAATCCGAAAGAAGAGGGCCAAATGCTCTAAGGCGCTCACCTGTGACGCAAAGATAAATACTGTTTTGAGCAAGTAGTGTTCAAAAGCTTTTGTTTTATAATCTGCCCCACCACTTTTTTAACGAATCGAAACCATTTTTGATCTCGGTCGAGATATCATAAAGATAGTACAAAAATAGGACGTCATTCATATAAAGAAAACTGGCCAGCCGTCACAGCGACCGTGCTTTTCAACTTACCGGAACCATTTTGTTTTAACTCGGTTGATAACACATTAAGAAAAAATAACTTTCCAAAGTTAGAACTCGGCTTCGATATCATTAGAATAAATGTTTTTAGCACATTTCATGATGACTGAGCAAAGATGTCAAGTCTAGATTGTCCTCTTTTTTTTTAACTGATAAAGTGATCTAGTTTTTTCCATACGTGAGGCAGTCTCGAACTCGGCCAATATATTCTTCGTACAAATGCTCCAAATGACAAAGTTTTATGGAGACTAGGCGATAAATTTAGCCTTTATAGTATTCACACGGTTAATGTTGACGACGGACAACGGACAAAAGCTCACCATGTGCATCCAGTTTCGGAAGGAGTAATGCAGCATTATAACATGATGATGTATCGTGTCACTTATTTATCAACTTAAATGTCAAGGTCACAATTCAGTTCTATTTATGGCGGTGCTTTCTGTGTTGTTGTAACCATATAAGTCTTCTCAAGTGGCATTAAACAATGGCACCATTGTCTCATGGACGCAATTCTTTATCTTAAGTTAAAAAAATAAAATAAAATAAATTGTATAATTCTCCAAAACACGTTGGCACACTGATATATTTTAATAAACGCGACGACTTTACATCTAATTAGAGAAACGCCCAACCTTTTTCATTGAAACGCATTTGTATTCAATTTCAAGGGAATGACGTCATAGGTGTAAAGTATTTAACATAAAGTACTTGTGTTATGTTGACATGACCTGTATTTGACTACTAAGTCCGAAACACTTCAATTATGTATTTGAATACTGTTTTGCCATGCAAAAACTGCTAGTGCATGTACACTGTAAGAGCGTTAACAACTCGCATGGGTGACCTAATTCCGGTGATACCACAACACAAGGAGAGTACTCCATTGCAATAGGCAATACAAATTAGTGTTTTTCCCAGAAGGGCATATGGGCATGGCGCAGTAAATTCAAAAAGGTTATTTTAACGCGCAGTTTTTCCAAAAAGGGCAAAAGACAGCACGAACAATCTGGTTGTTATGCTCCCCGAAAATGTTCGATGGAGCATTGTGTTGCCAGTTTGTCCTTCCTTCCTTACTTTCTTCCTTCCGTCACACTTGTGTTACAGTTTCTCATAGCGCCTTCAATATTTTACCTATCTCTTACATATTTGGCATGTAGGTACCTTGCATGGACCTCTACATTTTCATGAGGTTTGAGGTCACTGGGGTCAAGGTCAAGGNTAAAAAGCTATAACATAATTTTGAAAACTTGAGTTGCGTCTAAGATTATACAACAGCGAACAAATTCAGTGCCTTCAGCGCTTTGATTAATCTTAATATTGATAGTAACAAAATACACGGATTACATTGGTGTGACGTCATCACGAGATTCTCGTTCTAAATTTTAACAAATATCACCGGAATTAGGTCTCCATCGGAATTATGGCACTTGACGATATCATATATGCAAAAACTTGGTCACCGGGTCAAATCTGAGACAAACCTTGTTACCACTATATAGAAGCCAAAGTTATAACTCAATCTTCATTACACAATACACATGGTCAGAATATTTATATTGAAACTATCTTGGTCACGTTCGAATCTGTGTCACTTGCGTTAAAAGGTGACTCACCAGTCAAATCGTAGCAAAAATGTGTTCTCACGTTAGAAGCCACATTTATGAAACAAGCTAAATAAAACTTGGTCAGAATGTTTATCGTGGAAATATCAATGCTAGCTTCGAATGTGGATCATATGTGTCGAGAACCTAGGTTACCAGGCAAATCTTAGTAAAACGTTGTTACCACTCTATAAGCCATATTTATAACACACTAATGATATTTTTTTTGTCCGCATCTGTTTATCTTAACAAAAAGTTTTTTTTTATAACTTGATCTTGATGAAAATGGGCAGAAGGTTTATAACGATAATATCAAGGCTATGTTCGAATTTGGGACAAGTTTATTCAAAAACTAGATTACCAGATCAAGTATTCAATCATTGATGTTCCTTACTGTAAACACAGCTTAGTTGCAATAATCTAACTCCCAGCTATTGACCGTATGTCTCATAAAAGCTCAAAGTATGTACTCATAAACAACTAAAACTCAGCTGAGCGCTTCAGGGTCATAATGGCCCTCTTGTTTTTTAAGAACTGGAAGAGCAAAGAGCATACCTGGACAGTCAGCCGAGGTTTTCACCGGCCATATTCCCACATTCTGAATCTCCGTTGCATCACAGAGGCATAGCGACACCAGCACAAACAGAACAACTACATTGAACATATTAAAAGACATAGTTTATGTTTATAATAAGTCGTCGTGTAGAACCTCGTTTGCCGTTCGACTCAACCTCTGTTCCACAACAGAATACTAGTATTTATTACAAGCCGACTTCACTTACACAACCGTGTATTTAGAGTGACTTCCCTCAGTACTTTTCTGAAAATGCGCAGTTTACATACATACTGTCTATTTTTAGTCATGATAGCAGATACTATTTATACAGGGACTTTTCTGAAAATGCGCAGTTTACATAATGTCTATTTTAAGCCTTGATAGCAGATACTCGTTATAATTACATCTATGCAACATATGTTATCTATTGTAATGTAACTTAATGTCAGGATATGAATTCTTGACTGAAGTAAAAAAACAATATATGATAAAAAGGTATTTCACAAATATGCTGTGAACGTATGTTTAAAAGTTTAAGCATACATATGCTTAGATGCATGGGAAACTATAGTGAAAATATTTGTATGCCAGTATAAACATTATGAAACTAGTGAAAATTCAACAACGGGCTGTTTCGTTACTCCGAAATTGAAATTGATTGGTTTTCTGTGCACATGTGTTAATTGAAAAAGAAAACGCGTAGTAATACAAAGCTAAAATCATGTCGTCTGGAGACCCTTTTGATCTTAAAAGGTTGCATTAAAATGATAGAGCCATGAACATTTGAACATTGAAAATGTGTAAACAATGTTAATCCAAGTTATGTTAAAAAGTGTCTTAAAATGTATTTGATAGCATCATGTATTTCCCCAATTTATGTTGTAGCAGCTTTAATAAAGAGAGATGACAGCTATAAGAGTTGCCTTAGATCAACACTGTTAAATAATAAACTCAACTGATGGTTTTAGTAATTAATCAATGTAGATCTATGTGCACGTAATGTCGTAATAATACGACAGCAACAGGATAATTTAACACGTTACTCTAAGGTTTGCTGGTAACCTAAGGACACGTTCAACAGCCATATGGTTTTACATATGGGCAGTATTTAACGGAGAAAACAAAGATACTTATATAAACGAGGTTATTAATCAGACCAAGACAGTAGCTTTGCTGTTCTGTTTAAAGATATACGATACATGTGAAATCAACAGTAGGCAACCACTGAATAAAATTAAATTAAATGAGTTTGCGAAATCTACATTAAGTGCCGTTATAAACATATTTGAAACACTTAAGTGGAGCTGCAAAGACCCGCTCAGAACTGCGGTGTAGTAGAAAAAACAATCTACTGCATTTGAAAACATTTGAAAAAGTTATGTTTTTGTCAACATAGTGCATTCTTCAATTTACATGCACACGCTTTCAGAAGTGAAATGGAATTGAAAATGAATTGAGAAGTTTTGTGAAGCTGCAAACATCTAAATAAATGGAATGATGTCGAATATATAGAGAAAGTTAGTTAAGTTACAAACACAAACCATGTTAAGTGATGTTGCCAACATACAGAGCACTTCATTGAAGATGGCATCTACAGAAAACTGCATTTAAACTATAAAGTTTACGGTGCAGTTGTGCTAATATTTTAATGTATAGAATATTGTCAAAACTACTTCATGTGTACAATCCTACTTCAACCGATAGCATTAGTTGTTAATTATGACATATAAGAATGCGTACAATCCTACTTTGTTTATTTTTTGCTAATTAACATGACTGCTGGTGAACAAGCCAACTTTCGCGGATAGCATTTGTTGTTAATGAATACATTCTTTATAATAAATGCTGAAGAGGAAATGCATTATTATTTAACGTCATGCTAATTAATAATACGATTTTCAGTGATTTCACTTAAACAGGGAATGCATGAGGATATTTTGAAAATAGATCATCATTAATGGAACAGAATGTCCAACATATCTACCATACACATTGTCTTCATTACCGTACATCTTATTATAACGAATATTAAGTATAAAAAAAGACAAAACATGGTTGATTTCGATAAAAAAAATGTAATCTTATCGAAAAGGAATATTCGTAAGGTTCCTGATATAAAAACTTCAAGATGTTAAAGACCGTTACTTGCATACACGAACAAAATCATTATTGAATCAAGGTTTCTGCTACCTTGATCTATCTTATTCATTTTCTTAATTCTATTCAAAATATTGTATCTACTTTTATAAATGTCTTGAATTGTCTTGTGTTGTTTTAGTGTCTCATTATACAAGTTTGCCTGAATGGCGCAGAGTGATTTAATACATGTATTCCTATGCTTACAATGATTGCTAACTTATGAGATATCCAATCCACAAACTTACAGTTATGGTCTGTATTGTTATTATCAATATATATATTATATAGATGCATTCAACATATAGATCTACATATCAAGTATCGTCTGCTAAGTTGTGGTTTTTTTATATGATTTTATTTGATATTCATCGATTACATTTTTTTTCTGAAGCTGAATTTTATTTTGTCGCGTTTGTAAAGTGTGCATCCGCAACTCTTGATAATTGGTTCATTTTGAAATTCCCAATGCGGATTTTTCATAATTACACTTCGACATATTGTTTCACATATAATGGATGCATAACTCTAAAAGCTTTCTTACCTAAAACAGTATAAGAATACTGTTAATTAAATCCTTAGGCCCTTCACTTAGAATTAAGAAATTGAAGTAAGTGTCAGGACCAAGGTGCACACAATTTAATGTCTTCGAGTTGTGTTCCCGACTTGCTTTGAACAAAACAAAAACTAAAATTTCGTTATCAATGTTAAACAATATGCAAACAAGTTGTTATTGATAGGAAGGTACATCGTACACATGTTTCACAGTACAGATGAGTTACATTTCGGGCGTAATTACTGTGTTACAGTTCTTTTTTTTACCGATTCCCAAAAGACAAACATGTGTGCTCGTGGTATCTGAATTTAGAACATTTGAAATACGTGTCAGAAACTTAATATAATTGCATACATCGTTGTTCGCTTGAAATATTGATTGGACTAAATCAACTTTATTCCCAAAATGCCAATTTCAAAAGTGGTCAAGCAATTCCCTTAAGCAATTGTGTGATAATTTTCGGTAGCCTTAGAAACAATGGACGCACTATGCCACGTGAAGTTGACCGCCCAACCATTGTTAATGTGTTGTGAACTTGCACACACTGTTTATAAGACCATGAGATAAATCTGTAAGCCCTGTTTACTGATGCATGTGTGCATGTTTGTGTCGGAAATAATAACTTGCTCAAGGTCAAGGTAACTTTGAATTCCAAACTTTAAGTACATCAAAATAACACATATGATGTAGACATGGCAAAACTATGAATGTAAAAAAACTTATTAAGACAGATTATATACGTATAAAGCACAGACCGAGGTTCACATTTCATACTTCTCTAAACACATGTACGTACATGTACGTACACATGTATCATGTTTTTAGAATTCAAGAAAGGTGAAAGTTCAAAGTCAGTATTATACGTTTACATTAGTTTTCGTTTATTTCATGGGTAGACCGATCCACGAAATCAAATCCCAGCGAACATGTATTCCCCATGTTAAATTTGTTAAAGACTGAATTACAGTGGTCACGTTATTCATTAATATCCAGGGTTTGCCCAGGATTTAATGAAGGGATGTCGGGCCTAGACGGTGCGTGTCCCATGTTGTAAGTAAATTTTACATTTGAAGTTTATTAGCTGTGCAATTTGGGATAAGAATGTTCACACAAAACAATGGATATCTGGTTCTTATTTTATTGTCTTATAGTAAAAACTTTCGCACATCAATGCAATGAGACCTACTAATCTTTGCATAACTACTGATACAGTTTAATAGGCAACGAGTTTAAACATCATGGCGACGTTTCTCACGTTTTGCCCATTGCGACATGGCCACAACATAGTGCGGTTTGTCCATCCATGGAAATCATGAGGAGAGGTGGAAAAAGACTCTAAAATAAAAACTGTCACACGAAAGGTAATGTTCCGTTTAACGCTGCAGTTCAAGTTAATACGTATTGTAGATTCATTTACACGTGTCAGTGTAAGCCTTTACAAAAACTATGACTGCAATCGAACACAAACACACACAAAAATTGCACAACATGAATGATTTACACTACATAACCAGTTTCACCGTTTATAAACTTGAGTTAAATATAAATGAAAAATAAAACATCTTTGGCATCTTTGACGGATTAGTCGGGTCAAAATTATTTGCAAAAATATATAATATTGTTTTCGGTACAAGGCTTTGTTGTGAGGTTTTACATTTGTTTGCATATGTTCAGTAGTTTAGATGTTGCCATTTACATATTGATTACAACTGTTAATCCAGAGTAACTTAATATATTATTATAGGACCGTTTAGTTTAAAACCTCAATTTCGTAATGGATGGTCCCAAATTAAATTAGTGTTGTGTTCAATGCTGTGATGTGTATGAGTACCGTTAGCCGATGTTAACAAACCATTCTATCCGGTTCCTGCAGTTTTATTATATTTATGTTTATATGATGCGTTTTATTAATATATGGGTTGTCAACCCTTTTATATATGAGAATACTTGCTAAAAATCTTACCTTATTTGCACATAAATCCCTTGAACTTCTTTTGATGTAGTATGTACGCTTTGCAAAGCTACGTTAAATAAGACCTGATTTTTCGTCTTCGTTTTCGGAGCAGTACATTTGTCGCGTTCGACGTTTGTTAAGTCTTGCCCACTATGATAACTACTTTTTGTATGCGTGAAATTTCGCTTATGTCGTTAAAATGTAAACAATCTTAGAGATTCATATTTTAATAAAAAATAAAAATACATGTAGTATTTATTTCAACAAAACTCAAATCATTTATTAACAATGTACAAATACATGGAAATATGAATAATATTACAATAATTAATGGAAAAAATATTAAACATACAAATTTGGGTCGCTCATCATTTGTTGCAGACGAACAGAACAGATTGAACACTAAAAAAGAAATAATAAACATGTTATTAATTTTACACAAATTGACTAAACATGTTTTATTTACTTAAATTAATAAACATGTCAGATCTTCCAAATGTCATACATTTGTAATTGTTTGGTATTGGCTGAATGAATATGAAAGTAAACAAGTAATTTTGAGTAACTTAAGTCGACATAAACGTGCTGTCAGAATTTAATATACACCTTTCCGTTTTCGACGATGACATGGAAATTCCAGCCTCTAATGAGACCATTTAACAAATATCAATGGAGTTGCAATTTCCAGTCTCTTCTGAGCTTAAATAAACTGAATACATATCAAAAGAGGTAAAAGGGTTTGTTTCAATAACCCTAGGAGACATTGATAAATAAAATGCTTAGCAAAAAAAAAAAACACGCATAAAGCATGACTCAAATCTGAAAAAGCTTAAAACATTTTTAAAACAGCAACAATGCCTTCTGATATATTAAAAAGTTGAAATAAAAGAGCTACATGACATCTTGTGCATGTTAACATTGTCCATAAGAAAAAGGATGATGAATATGAAACAACCTCGCTAAAATCCGTTGTATCAAGCTTTGGCAATGAACTTGAAATTAATCATAATCCGTTCATCATTGGGGTGCCAGACCACTCGCCTCAAATACCAACCCACCCCAAATACCAACTCGCCCCAGGACCACTCGCCCCAAAAATATGGTCCACTCGCCCCAAATCTATTGCACAACTCGCCACAACCGAATGACAACTCGCCCCAATTTATTTTCGTATATATTTTTTTTCTTAATTTAACTTATTTTTTTTTATCTAATTCGGAAATAACAAATATGTAACAATTTCATAAAAAAACGTTATTGTTTTGTAATGGGTTAAACCTTGAATAATCGTATCGATATTGTGTCATGTGCAATTACAGATAGCACAATATTATATAGGTTACGCACTTTTATATAATTTACATTTGAGTGAACGTACGTCAAGACCAGTTACAGGAGGAATTACATAATAACAAATTGTATTATCATAACTATAAAACTGGTAGACTACATAGTAGCAACAAAGGGCGAAAAAAGAGATACACTTACCATGTGTCGACGTTTCAGAATTATTCTCAGTATTTCTAGATTGCCAGACGAAGAAAGGGAATCACTTGTTGACCTTTTACGAGGAACAACTACATTCGACCCAGGTATTCTATTAATCAAATATTTCGTTTTACGCCGTTTTCAACATTTCTTCGAGCTGTGGTGGTCATTGATATGTTATTACCACTATTAGTCTATCTTCAATCAATCCTTATTTCTAATCCCACATTTTTATTTATATTTCGATATAAGTTGTACATATAAATGTATCTCCTTTACGTATTAGAACCCGAGAATGCTGAAACGACTTTTCAGAACAAGGTGGTACGTACATATATTGAATTATATAATGTACATACATGAAGGATTGTTTTAGGTTCAGCAGACGGGCATTGGGGAATAAACTTCAATACTACCAACATAAAGAAGTGAAACTCCAGAAGCCACAGCAGTATTGCATTTCTATTATACACACCTTCGTGTTTATAAGTTAATTCTCCTTTGCCCGGATGCTGAACCTGCAACAATCTATCATGTAAATACATTATATAGTTTTCCCATTCCATGAATGTCTAAGTATAATTGAGCGCTTATACGGATATTTGTTTTTCTATTTGGTGTTGGCGATATGAAGAGGCGTCATTAATCCCCACACAGGTGAAGAAAGGAGAGTTTCTCTGCGTGTCTCAATATATTTGTATGGGAATGCAGAGTTGCTGAATTTTCGCCCAGGACCGAAAAAAACACACATCAAGCCATAAATACTCATCTTAAGCGCCCGAGAGGTAAGCGATGAAATATCTGTGAACAGTCGGTGTAACTTTAAACACTTTATTACAGCAAATAAAGATTATGTCGAAATACATTAATCTTTAAGCACATGGGTTCATTTAATACAACACGATATATTCACAATTGATCAATGGCGTACAAGTAAATAAACAATAATTCACTCAATACAACGTTCAACATTATTAACAACTAAGAAATACAATTCTTATATCTAATATAGAGATAATCAATTGATGACTTATTTTGGTTCTCAATTGAAAATCTTTAAAAAATAAATGTAGCAAGAATAGTTTTGTTTTTGTATTGTCGGGTTGTTATAATTTAAAGCCCCATTACTACTCAAAATCAACGAAAATTTCAAACAATATTTCGTAAAATTAAGTTACCCCTCAAAAAACTCAGTGTTCCTTATAGCAATAGCCAAAATCTCAACGCCATATGTGGTCTGGTAACATGGATGTTTGTAGATACAAAATGATCGTTTTTATTTTTTTGTTGCATACAAAATCCATTTTAATTTCCCGCAAATATATCTATTCATACGACACATGAACAATAAAATGGCACCATGAAACTAACAATATACTAGTAAAAAGACTTAAAATACTTATTAACAACGGAATTTGAAATCAGTTGTTTTGTTCACGAAAGGATCTCCGTCACGTGCATTCTTGAAGACATCGGCTTATTGTCAAATTTTACACATGTCTGTCCAACTAGAATCTTCTTGGGTAAAAACCATTGCCGCCTTTTTTTATGCTGACTTTTACATGTACTTGCAGACTTTGAATATTGTGATTGTTTATATTTTTAAGAATTAAAATTTGGACAAAGTCCACACGATGGCATCCTTTACCATGAAATGTAAAACTTTCTTTTTTGTTACCATTGGAAACAGCATTGATCTTCAATACGTAAGTAGTTGGCGTGTTGACAGAGAATAAAGGCACCTTTACAGACTTTATAACCATTTCTAACTTTTTATGAATAATGTGATGTTCAAACTGCATCTCTAAAGCATGAATGGTTCTTCAAGCAACTTTGATATTTTTTATCTGTTCCGCCTTTTCTTTTTCTGATTTTAACTGTTCAAAATGCTTCGAAATGTTCAGTAGGTCATGCGCAAGAATTGCTTTCGGTTCTTGATGGTTTGGCGGCTGTATTGATTTCCTGCTCTCACCTGTATTTTTCAGCGACCCTTTCCTGGTAATGTCAGCCAAATAAGTTGAGGAAGGCCCGACATTGCTTGATTTGGAGAAGCTAAATGATGGAGTCTCTTCCACGGAAGGCATTGGTTGTAATAGCGACATCGCCTGCAACCTCAACTTATCGGTCATTTGAAGAATGAAAAATGGGTTGATTTGCAAGTTTGAATGTCATGCAAACATTTTGTTAAACTGTGATCGTGCGGTCCGTTTCAACGATAAATACAAGCGACATTGTTTTTATGACCGCACATATTTGTCATCGCGGACTGACATTTTTCTTACATAACATTAAATAATATCATTTGTTGCTGTATCTGGTGTCGGATGTAAAATGTTCCTTGACTGATTGTCAGCAATACTTCTTTGTCATTTTATGCTTTCCGGTGGTTTATAGAGAAATGTCAGTGAATATCAGTGAATTAAAACTGATAATGCACTGTTTATGCATTTTATTTTCATTGTTTTACCGGAACTATTTTTTTTTTAAATTTATTTTTAATTATTTGTCGGCATAAAATAAGAAGAAAAATGTTGGATTTCAGTGGAATATCGATTTTAATTCACTCGTGATCATAGAAATATATATTTGCTGTGATCACTCGTGATTAAAATCGATATTACACCAAATCCAGCAAATATCCTTTATTTATCCGGTTTACGGCGTTAACTTTAACGCATAAAACATTATATCGGACATGCATATATATTTTAAAACTGTGTTTATTTCTTCATATATACCGTTATTACTTTATATGTTTGGACACTATTTAACAGGGTACCTAAAACATTCTGTAAAATACTAATTGTGTATGTCACAATTAAGGTTGAATTGAATGGTATGCCTACTTATGTTGGGACACTTCTTCGAACCTGTGTTTGTTAAGTATATGTGCTTCGTTTAATATAATAAGACACATGTATATTTACTGGATGTAACCAATGGAAATTGTGGATAATACTGAATATGAGACATATTTTCTAAAGTTTGGGAAACATAATTATGTGTGTGTTTTTCTTCAAAAGATTATGACAGCTACAAACAAGGTATTTTAAGTATCCCAAGATATAGACCATGGAGTAATAATGGTACCATTACTTTTATACAAATATGCCATAATGAAATTTAAATTCACACATGCCAATCAAAATGTAATTTTGCAATTCTTTGATGAAACATGTCATGCGTCGGAAGAAGTCGTCAACGTCAGTGCACGAATAAAACTCCTGACGAACCCAGGCCACGCACACCTCGGGTCATAATTTTGACTCAACAGAAAACCATAAAATGAACGCGTTCATTTTCTCCTGTAAAATACCCCTCTTACCGTTATTTTGTTCACAGGACCTGATATCGATACTGTCGCGAATACAATCCGCCAGCGTGATCTTCATTATACAAATTATCACCCCCTTACAAGCGTATGAAAAAAGATACTTCTGTACGATCTTTGTTTGAACAGTCGTTGGATAAACCGTTTGATAATAGTTCTTAATGCCTCATTAAAAAATCGAACCAATTTTGTTCTCGAACCATTCTCTTTTCACACATAATTCCTGAAGCGATACACATCATATTTTTTATTTGTAAACTTTGAAAAAAAAACATTATGAATATCGACGCATGACACAGGCAGTCAATAACAATTACAATCAATATAAATATACTCCATTTTCTTCGACAGTATACTCAATATAAATCAAATGATGAGTCTACTCTTGTGCAAATTAGTGTCTAACTCTGCAAAAGTCCAATACATTTTATATGTATGTGCAGGGAGAGTTCTGATGCATGTATTTACATAAACATATGTTTCGTCAGAATTTGTTCAGTCTTTAAGACCAAAATGGAGAACACTCGAGAAAAAAAAGCTGTGTATGTTTGGTGAGTACACAGGTACTTTGGAACTATTGTACAATTCATACTCAAAGCGTCTATATGCGTTCTCCACAAAATATCACCTTTATCCGTCAAGACCTACCGCCATTGTGTGTGTGTGTCATGTATCTGCACTGGTAGGGATGGGTTTGTTTCATTTCTTTAAGTCCCGCCTTTATACCATGTATACGGTCACGTGGTTTATACTCCACCCTCTGGACTGAAATGTCTTGCGATGTATCGTGAAACACTCCTCGGAAACGGTTATGTAATGTTGTTTTGTGTGAACTCCGGGCCTAACTTATAGTATAAATACTCGACACATTTGCTTCGCAGGGCTTTTCTGTCTGAATTGCCGCCGAAGTAATATGCAGTATTATATTGTCTGACATTGTATTTAAAATGCAAAGAAATAGAAGAGTTCAAGCGAAACGTGTGAGTTTTTCCCGAATGTATTATGAACGTAGTGGCATTAATAGTCTTCTATACGCAACTTCGAAAATCGGAAAAATCAAGAGATACAAAGCTCCTTCCAGCATGGGCAGCGATGCTATCTACAGCCAGATTTCGTCAAGACTTAGTTCGGCGGCGTCCAGTCTACAAGGGTCCCTCTTCCCGATTTCCGAGCGTATTTCCAGCTATATTCATGACGACGAATACAGCCAGTTGGACACAGCTTCAATGAAATCCTCCTTAGCATCGTACATACAGTTTGCGAAAACGTCAATCAGTTCGGCGCTCAACCGTCCGTCTTTTACAGATACGGAGTACATCCCAGACACAAATTTGCAAATATTTCAAAGACCCAGAAGTCGCACTTCTGAAATAAAAAGGAATTGTCGTTCTGAAACATTCAAGAAAAATGCACAGGCTATGGAAGCGGCCCAGGACAGAATGTACGCATATTCCGCGTCTCTTGTCGACATGAATAGCAGGCACATACACAGCGATACTGAAGTATTGTCGAATGGTCTTTCAATGAATCATCAAATGCAGGAAAGGCTGAGAGTGCATGTGAATTCGTTAAGACAACGCATGACTTCCAGGGACGAGACCCCGTCGATAATCATCTCTGTTGGAACACGCAACGTCGGGAATTCGTCCACGGATTTGGCGGACAAGGACAAGATTCCACTACAGTCGCTAAAGCGCAAGGAACCGAAAACACTTCTTGTTGATGACATACTGGAAATTTCGAAGCTATTAAAACATAAAGCATCAGAAAAGGAAGCGGCTGCTGTGGAAAATAAAATATCAGTGCTACTGGAAGTAACCGTCCATGCTTTAGAGATGCAGTTTCAGCATGACATTGTTTATCAGAAATTAGAAATGCGTATAGAGTCTTTAAAAGTGCCGAAACAATTTGCCAACTCGGCAACTACTTACATATTGAAAATCGAAGCAACTTCCCATGGTAATAAACCAAAAACCTTTTCATTTGAATCGAAAGGATGCGACCTTGTTGTATTTGACCAGACTGTATTTATTAAAAATATAAGCAATCACAATATTCAAAGTCTTCAAATAAACATAACGGTCGGTATGAAAACAAAGCGGTCGTGGTTTCCGAGAAAGAGTATGAAAACAAAGCGGTCGTGGTTTCCAAGGAAGAACATTCTGGTTGGAAATGCATGTGTCGCATTTTCCAATAAGGACCTGTCTTCAAAAATTAACGTGACGGAGATGCTGTCATGTGAACAATAACTGATTTCAAATGTCTTTGTTAAAGAGCATTTAATGTCTTCAAATAGTGTAAGTTTGATTTGTCCATGAATTGACAATTTACATACCTTATGTAAGTATATTTAATGTTAACGTATATTTTTGTTTTGTGTGACTAACGCCCGAATATTTTTAGTGTGTTGAATATTATTTTCATGTTATTGTTTGTTAAGAAGTGAAAGTTCATATGCATGTTTTGTTTAAACTACGTTTCAATAAGTCCCTGCGGCTGAAATTATATTTATATATTTATAAATGCCAACATTAAAATATTTAAGAAAACTCATACAACTTTGTAACTACTTTTGTCAATGTTAGATTTAAAAACGATACATCTGGTCGCAATTGATTGTCGTATTGCCTATTCAAATGACACCACACTGCGAAGACATCATCAAACAAAACATATAGAATGTAGTATTGTTGTATTTATTGTATGTAATCAATGTATGTATGACGTGCTGCTGTAATAAAATGTTTTTTGTGAAAACTGCAATTCTTCTACTGTTTATTGAACTTGTAAGTACACACCACTTCTGTAAACACTTAAAACGATTGTTTTATGTATAAATATCTTTCGAAATGAATGCAAGAAATACACATCGAGCAATCAAAACAACTCTTTTTTTTGTTTCAAATGTATCTCGAGAAAAATTTAATATCATACACAGATGTAATATATATTTTAAAGCACCAATGTTGTAGGAAAAGGGAAGCAACACATGTTAAACATCTTTAAAACTATATTTGTCGCGTTCTGAGAAAACTGGGCATTATGCATGTGCGTAAAGTGTCGTCCCAAATTAGCCTGTGCAGTCCGCACAGGCTAATCAGGGACGACACTTTCCGCCTAAATTGGATTTTTGCTAAGAAGAGACTCCATTTAAACGAAAAATGTCATTAAGCGGAAAATGTCGTCCCTGATTAGCCTGTGCAGACTGCACAGGCTAATCTGGGACGACACTTTACGCAAATGCATTATGCCCAGTTTTCTCAGAACGCGACACATATCACAGTCATTGCGATACACATTCCTTCATACTTAGACATACTGCATTTCAAATCTGTGTTGCTAAAATCTTCATCAAATAAAAGCAATTGACGGCCTTGAACTGAACGGTTCATCTACAACTGAAACGTTCAGCTGTTTTGACCATGAGTAGTTCCTTCCTTTCTGTTTAATCAGAATAACGCCTTTTAATGAATTAAATTGGAAATAAACCAAGAGATTGTTGAATACATCAATACTAGTGATCTTAATCGCATTGATACCGTTCAAGTAAAATTCACGTTACATTTTACTGCCGTATGTAACATGTAGCAACTTGCCATGGAAACAAAATTGAAATTGGTAAAGTGATTTTAAAATCTTATTTTATTCGCCTTGTTCATTCAGTTCGCAACTGATCTGTTTTTGCCGTATCTGGTCATTCTATTCGTTTAGTACAGCCAGTAGATTGTGTGAGCCTCTCTATGGAGCGAGGGGTGTCATGACTGCTCTTCCACGACCACTACACTTATACTCGGGCCTAACATCTCCGCTGCAGCGGACTCTGGCGTCATCGCTAACAGTCAGTGTTTTGAAATCGCCGATAGTCGTTGTAAGAATGTTTGTGCAGTTTTTCGCAAAGAAATCCGACAGGGGGTCCTGCAATATATTTTCTCAGGGAATAGGCGGCGTTCCCGCCACGGCTTAAGCGTTTTCTTCACAACGCTTATAGTGAAATCCCTCTGCGTTCACGCGGTGTAATCGGCGACGTCAAAGCGTCCACACTACGTTCTTATAGTATCTTCAACGACTCTATACTTAGACCTTGAGGTTTGCACCTCGGTTGCACTGCGAGTGTTAACATCTTGTTATTTTGTGTTTTTCCACAAATTTTCATTTATGTCTACGCTTCACAATGTGAAGACTTCAGTTAAGCCTTATTCTGTGAAATCCTTTCTTAATGCATGTGCTTAAAGTGTTGTCAAAGATTAGTATATATGCAGTCGGCATAGGCTTATAAGGGACGACACTTTCCGCTTTTATGGAATTGTTTCGTTTAAACGATGTCTCTTCTGAACAAAAGTCCATTCTTGGGGTCCCTAATTAGCCTGTGATATAGAAACTCCATTCTAGGCCGAAACAAGGAGCGACACAAACATTAGCTTGGATAAACTATGGTTTAGTCGCCTGAGAAAAACACGAGTGTACTTTAATCAAAAGCCTTTCTCGAAGAAATGAGATCATCAGATAAATTCTAGGTCCAACAGGCTGTACTTCTTGATCATGGCGTTGCAAAACTAACGGTTTAAATGGTGTCTGTCGATCCGCACGAGATAACAGAGATCGGGCAAATCGTCGTCCACACTCGGCATGGCTTCAAAGGCATTAGTGCGGCTTTTGCTCTTGCACTGAGTTTCTCATACGTGTATGGTACGTACGGCGTTCTAGCCAAAGCCTCGGTTTTTACTTTGGACATTTCCAAAGAACACGCCTTAAAATCGCCACTTTCAGTGTTCTTGGCGCCCGGACGCCGTCCTCGTGCGTTCTTCTGGGCGATCCTACCTCGTCCTGGATTGACGTGAGAATGCAGTATTCATATCCTATTGTAGAGCTTGGGACCACGTCAAAAATCAATTATTTCCGAGTACAAAAAAACATTATCTTAGGTTAATTATAAAATACAACAATATTGCATGCAGACCTTTCTACTGTATGTAGTATGAATAAGATGAATATCGGAACTCCAAAGACAAAGCCAAGAGAGAAACTCTCGTCATCTTGCGGACGTCCTTAATTTAAGGTGTGGTTATTTATCTGATTTCAAGAATACTGAAATTATATGTTCCTAGAGGTCACACTATGTTATTTGGAATTTGCATTTATTCGAATAAAAACACGTTTAAAATAAAGAAAATACAAGTCAGTTGTTTTCAATTTTAAAAGGTGGATGATTAGCTTTAAATTATAAGCAGTTAAAAATATTATGTTATATGGTTCAAAAACGCGAACTTTATTGATCTTACTTTCTGAGTGTCGCAGCATGTTGATCATCATGAGCGAATTTCTGTTTCAAACAATGTTTAAAAGAAATCCACTGTACAGCCTGTTTGTGAAGAAAATATGTGTGTCATTTATATGAATGTAAGCTTGTATTACATTATATTACATTGGTACCATTTTAGTGTTCGAGTGTCGTATTAATAGATATATTTGCGGGAAATTAAAATGGAATTTATTGTGTAACAAAAAAATGAAAACCAGCATTTTGTATCAACAATAATCTATGCTACCAGACACCATCCGGCGTTGAAATTTCGTCAATTGTTATAAGGAACACTGATTTGTAACTGTTTTACTTTATTTTACGAAATATTGTACGAAATGTTCGTTGATTTTGAGTAGTAATGGGGCTTTAATTGATATTTTCGCAATATAAAGAAGTGAAACTCCAGAAGCTGCATAATACTAGAAGTCGAACTCCAAAAGCAAGCATAATTATCCCAATTTTTTATTCTTGATTGAGTAAAAAAGCATTTAAAAGTTTATTTATGTCAGTATTAACTATAGAGCTCAAACTCCACTTTCCAAAATTGAGAAAAGGTTACAATACGCTTTAAGTAGACTGAATCTCAATGCATTTTAACAAAAAGGTCAGGACACTATTGATTATTTTTACTTTTCTACTTCAATTTAATTCACCGCAATAAAATCAAATGGTTCAGTCAGGAATATGTTTTCAGCAATGGTTGAAACATTGCATTCCAGTCAAAAAGGACGCTATGCTACGTATATTGCATCAAAAGTAGAGCTTACCACATATTGTGCCGCAGCCTTTAAAAATACAAGTTATGTTTCGTTTAAGATGAATCATTTGTAATGAAACATGACGTTTCGTAATTTGACGAGAATAAATGAGTCTTGGGATAAACAACCCCTTGATATGCTCCATATGATTTTTTTCCCACCATACACTTTTTGCTTTTGTAGTGTAAGACATCATTCTTTTAATGCACAATTTTGCATAAAACTACAGTAACTGTGCACTATTTTCCCAATAACATGCATTACATGGACAATAATATTTACTTTCATAGTCCTCCTGTGTAATGTCTGGGGTACGGTTGAGACAGCATCGCTAGAAGCAATTCGTAGAACGCAGATCTGATTGTGTCCTGCTGTGTCTATGTGTGAAACTACATAGCACATCCTTAACATGTACCTGTTTAGGAGTGATTGACTGGGACTGGTTTTGACCTGTTGGCCTTACGTGGGAAGCTACAAACAAGAAACAACAGTTTGTGTATCAATTTACATGTACATGTACGTGTTTACGAGTGATTTCATAATACAAGTAAGACAATACAGATTAAACGGTTTGTACAACGCAAAGCCGGCGGAGACTAGCTGCTAATGGTTCGCTCTACGTGGGAAGCTACAATGTACATCAACAACATTTTTGCAACAATTGAGTCTAAAGTGTGGCGTCAGCACAACATTAAAACTGACACATCTGCTCAACAAATAACTACAAGCAATTAATAACAAATGACAAACAAAGACTGATGAGCAGCAATACATTGTTGGATAATGTTGTTGTTTTTTTCACATATTAATGTTATTGTTCAAAAAGCCTGCTGAGAAACATAAAGTTACATGTTTTTGGCACACCAGCAACTCAAACAATATGTACCGTTGCTTACAGAACGGAAGCAAACGTTGTTTACTGACTGGCAGACTTCCGACGGACACAAGTCTACAAATAAGAGACTTTTGCTCATGACATGTTCGTGTGTCTTCACATTTTGCTTTCAAAGCCCAATCAAAGATCCAAACTAATAGGAATTCTGAACTTAAGGGGTTAAATTGGCTAAACCAAATTAATAAACATTTAAATAAAATGTTGTTAGAGGACTTAACAAGACAACTGTTTGACCTTTGACAACTGCTATAAACATTGTTCATGCTTTATGTCTTGATATAATAACTACAAGTAAATTTCGATTCATATTTTCTTCCCATATGACATTGAATCATTGCTCTTCATATGAATTGAGGAAAAGTTTGTCGTTAGTTTTATAATTCAAGGCAACCTCAGAAAACACAGAACTATAAAGGAGTTCTCTTTTCACACGAATTACTACTATTGTTAAAGCCCCATTACTACTCAAAAACAACGAAAATTTCGTACAATATTAAGTAAAATAAAGTTAAACAATTAAAAATCAGTGTTTCTTATGGCAATTGCCGAAATTGCCGTAACATAGATGTTTGTAGATACAAAATGCACGTTTTTATTTTATTTTCGCATATTTAATTCCATTTTAATTTCCCGCAACGATATCTCTTCATACAACACATGAACAAGGACATGGTACCATTTTAGTGTTTGTGTATGTTTTTTTTTCTTTTGACCTTTCAGTCAAGGATAACCCATGAAAGTGCAAGCTCTTATTTCCAATGGGGTCCTTTGGTTTTTGGTTTTTGCTGAAGAGACAGCAATCAGAAGAGACAGTATTGAGATACAAGGAATCCGGGTGCGCTACCCTAGCTCTTTGCGAATAAATCCCTTGGTTCTTTTACGTGCTCAGTGTATAGCTCCGATACACGCGAGAATTACCTGGGTTTCATACCAGTACATCTCTGGCTGGGTGGGAAACACTTGAAGCATTTCTGAAATTTCCATTGCCCCGGCCAGGGATTAAACCCACGACCTCTGGAATGGTAGACCAGAGTGTTACCACTCGTATGAATAGATATATTTGCGGGAATTTAAAATGGAATTAATTGTGTCATAAATAAATAAAAACGAGAATTTTGTATATACATTTATCTATGTTACCATAGCACATCTAACGTTGAAATTTTGGCTATTGCTATAAGGAACACTGATTATTTATATGTAAACGTTATTTCAGGAAATATATAACGAAATTGTCGTTGACTTTTTTGCATTATAGAGGCTTTAATCCAAAATAAATATATTGTGTCACTCCAAATTTTCGGTCACCCACATATGTCCCAATAATTAATGACTCTAATTTTTCGGACACTTGCATTTTTATCACAAATCAACCTATTTGCGTTAATACGGTGACTCGTGTGTTTTAAAAACTGTTCTTTAAATTGGCAGAACGTGAGAAGTAACTGGACCGTTATATTTGCGTTACTTTGATAAATAGGTATGTGTAACACTAATAGACAATGGCCTCACCCGAAACTTAATGAAGTAAATCATAGTAAGGAAAAACAATAAGTTCGGATTAATGCATTCGCGCTTTTTGGTGTAAATCACTTCAGTAACAACTGTATTATGTAAATTAGTACCAACTATATAAATTTTATTAATGATGTAAATTAGTGATTGATTCATTAATGTCAATTCACAATTCAACTATCTACGACACATTGTCACACATTTTTACGTCGCTAACTTGCAATGTTTTAAAGACAACGAAAGCAAAATGACCACAGTTTGTTTGGGTGCAAATAAAACAATATTACCACAGTCTTATCAAATGCTAATCATCGAACTGTGTGGTTAAAGTACAGCCTTGGAATATATTTAGGTAAAATAAACTAAAAACAATCGAATTATTTTAAATTCATTGCAAACATATCATTTAGTAATAAAACAATGTGGGACATGTATATACAGGCGCACGTTTTTATGCATAGTTGATGCTATTCACAGGAATACAAGAACATCCAAATAACTTTACTTTGGGAATATTGTATAATTAGTATCTGAGATTTCTGACACGTAACACAAATTTAGCCCCATTTACACTCAAAAATCAACGGAATTTTCGTAAAGTATTTCGTAAAATAAAGTTACTCAATAAAAAATCAATGTTCTTTGTAGCAATATCCAAAATTTCAAAGCCAGATGTGTTCTGGTAACATAGATGTTTGTAGATATAAAATGCACGTTTTTATTTTTTCGTGTCACAAGAAATTCCATTTTAATTTCTCGCACTGATATTTTTTTCATACGACACATGGACACTTACATGGTACCATTGCAGTGTTCTTGTGTCGCATGAATATATATTTGCGGGAAATTAAAATGGTATTAATTGTGTCACAAAAAAATAAAAACGTGCATTTTGTATCTACAAATATCTATGTTACCAGACCACATCTGGCGTTGAAATTTTGGCAATTTCTATATGGAACACTGATTTTTAATTGTTTAAATTTATTTTACGAAATATTGTACGAAATGTTCGTTGATTTTGAGTAGTAATGGGGCTTTAGAACTTAGAGTAATTAAAAAAAGTTAGAGTAATCAGGGTTATTTAGCACATGACAAAAGTTTTGAACCTTAGAGTTAACGACCAAACTCAGCTGTCAAACGCCACCAACTTGTATATACAGCAGAGTTGTTAAATTTGACTACTTTTCAATGCGGCGCCCGTTTTTGTGTCAGATGTATACCTTCCGAAAGCCGGATGTGGTAAATGTGATCGCAGTGGTATCTTTTCACGAAACGTTCGAAAAAATGGTTATGTTACCAGCACACTTAACGTATTGGCTAGGTACATGTTATACAAGAGATTCATTTCATTATCACACAGCGGTCCTTTCTCTGCAGCTTGTTTCTGCTAGTGACATCAATGGCAGTTTGCCGTTCGCACGGGTGTGTCCCGCTACTTAAGCTGTAAGGAGAGACAATGAGTCATAAGTGTGCATATTTTTCGTCGAGGCGCCCACGAACTGATACGTTTAACTAGTTGCAATCGTACAGTGAATGACCCAACAGCCATCACGATGTTTAATTATGCTCTAAAGCGCATTGGCGCTTTTGATGCACTAAAAACGCAAATCAAAACAATTGCTCAAATATCTGTGTCGCCGTTTGCGGACATTTTAGATCGGATTGATAATGTTGATACTTTGGACATGCTTTGGTCGGTTATATATGAAGCGCATCAGAAAAGGGTATCTGTGACAAATGTATCAGCTTCTTTTCCTTTTTGTCATTTATTTTACCATGTTTGATATTTACATGAACATCAATTAAATTTTCATACATTAAACATTGGTAATATAACATATAACATACATGACACACTCATTCAGATGTTTTAAGATTTACACAAGTGTAAAACAATCAATATATAGTTAAATCATTCATAATAGTTCCAACAAATACAACATACATGTATATTGTAAGAATTAATCATAAACACAAACGCACGCACGCGCGCGGCGCACCCGCACGCACACACACACACACACACACACACACACACACANGCTTGACACAGATGCATTCCAGCGGGCTATGCTACAATACAGAAATACTCCAGACAGAGACACCAAGCTTTCCCCTGCCATGTGTATCTTTGGACATCCGATACGGGACTTCATCCCTATACCACCAGGACGGTACCTACCTCATAGTTCCTGGAGAGAAACCTTAAACCTTCGCGAGGAGGCTCTTCGACGCAGACACATGAGAGCGGCAGAGCGGCTACAGGAACACACACGCAGATTGCATCCACTGATTGTTGGGGACCATGTGCGGATTCAGAATCAAACTGGTCAACACCCCCTTAAATGGGACAGGACAGGTGTGATCATAGAAGTCCGACAGTTTGATCAATATGTGGTCAGGATTGATGGTTCCGGGCGCGTGACACTCCGAAACAGAAAGTTCCTACGAAAATATGAACCGATATATGCCCCACCGCAAAGAATGTCTATCCCAGTGGTAATGCCGGCGAGTCGATCCCGTACATCCGCTGAACACCAGGCTTGTACCGGTCCAAACGTCCCCATTACCGAGCCGCATATTGCTGTGCCACCCTCGGATAACGCGTCGGGACAGCCAACACAAGCAGAATCGTCTACACAGCCAGTTCCTATTTCGACTGACAACACTGGTGAACATATCGCCCCGCCAGCCGTCCCTTCCCCGGATATTCGTCGGTCCAGTCGTCAAGTGCAGAAGCCTGCATGGCACGCAGATTATACTATGTGATCTGACTGATACTGTATTTCCCCTGGACAGTGCTCTAGTTATTCCTGTTGGTCATTCTGTGTTTTATTCAGTTTTTGTTCAATGTTACCACAACAAACTTGGGGGGAGTTATATGATTATGCTAGTGTGTAACCCTATACGAGTTACGTCCCTTATACACCAATTTGTCATGCTATCATTATTGCATCAGAATCTAGTCGGTTGTTATTCAACACGATGTTGGCAAGTTTGTACCACATTAAACTTGTTATATACATACATTTATGTGCACACATGTATATAATATGTCTTGATTGTAAATGGGGTACAGTCCTTAATTATTCTTTGATACGCATGTATGGTGTACATTTTTTGACTACTGTACTTTCAGAACAAGTATTCACTGTAATTCGTTTTATTTTCAGACGGTGTTCATTGTCGATGTTCAATAAACAGACAAATAGACCACGTTCTTATTTATTAGGAATATTGTATAATAAGTATCTGAGTTTTCGGACACGTAACACAAATTAAGCCCCATTTACACTCAAAAATCAACGGAATTTTCGTAAAGTATTTCGTAAAATAAAGTTACTCAATAACAAATCAATGTTCGTTGTAGCAATATTCAAAATTTCAAAGCCAGATGTGTTCTGGTAACATAGATGTTTGTAGATATAAAATTCACGTTTTTATTTTTTCGTGTCACAATAAATTCCATTTTAATTTCTCGCACTGATATTTTTTTCATACGACACATGAACACTTACATGGTACCATTGCAGTGTTCTTGTGTCGCATGAATAGATATTTGCGGAGAATTAAAATGGTATTAATTGTGTCACAAAAAAATAAAAAAGTGCATTTTGTATCTACAAACATCTATGTTACCAGACCACATCTGGCGTTGAAATTTTGGCAATTTCTATATGGAACACTGATTTTTAATTGTTGAAATTTATTTTACGAAATATTGTACGAAATGTTCGTTGATTTTGAGTAGTAATGGGGCTTTAGAACTTAGAGTAATTAAAAAAAGTTAGAGTAATCAGGGTTATTTAGCACATGACAAAAGTTTTGAACCTTAGAGTTAACGACCAAACTCAGCTGTCAAACGCCACCAACTTGTATATACAGCAGAGTTGTTAAATTTGACTACTTTTCAATGCGGCGCCCGTTTTTGTGTCAGATGTATACCTTCCGAAAGCCGGATGTGGTAAATGTGATCGCAGTGGTATCTTTTCACGAAACGTTCGAAAAAATGGTTATGTTACCAGCACACTTAACGTATTGGCTAGGTACATGTTATACAAGAGATTCATTTCATTATCACACAGCGGTCCTTTCTCTGCAGCTTGTTTCTGCTAGTGACATCAATGGCAGTTTGCCGTTCGCACGGGTGTGTCCCGCTACTTAAGCTGTAAGGAGAGACAATGAGTCATAAGTGTGCATATTTTTCGTCGAGGCGCCCACGAACTGATACGTTTAACTAGTTGCAATCGTACAGTGAATGACCCAACAGCCATCACGATGTTTAATTATGCTCTAAAGCGCATTGGCGCTTTTGATGCACTAAAAACGCAAATCAAAACAATTGCTCAAATATCTGTGTCGCCGTTTGCGGACATTTTAGATCGGATTGATAATGTTGATACTTTGGACATGCTTTGGTCGGTTATATATGAAGCGCATCAGAAAAGGGTATCTGTGACAAATGTATCAGCTTCTTTTCCTTTTTGTCATTTATTTTACCATGTTTGATATTTACATGAACATCAATTAAATTTTCATACATTAAACATTGGTAATATAACATATAACATACATGACACACTCATTCAGATGTTTTAAGATTTACACAAGTGTAAAACAATCAATATATAGTTAAATCATTCATAATAGTTCCAACAAATACAACATACATGTATATTGTAAGAATTAATCATAAACACAAACGCACGCACGCGCGCGGCGCACCCGCACGCACACACACACACACACACACACACACACACACANCCCGAACACACACACGCACGCGCGCGCGCACCCACACACGTACACGTTTACTTCACTTAAGATGCATCACTGCACAAGTCAATTAGATCTTAGACTTATACAATGCAGTACCCTAAAATAATGTTTAAACATTTGACATACATTGTATTGATTGTTTAACTAAATTGTATACACTATGGAGAGAGTCTTACTGAAAATACGAAATGTTAGAGCCCCAGAGTGTATTTAACACTTTTTCAGGCATAATAACACAAGTTATTTATAAAAATAAACTCAGACAGTATGATTTGTCAATAAATGAATCCTTGAGCCGCACATGGGATAAGAAATAATAAAATACCTAATATTTCATATTTAAGATAACACTTGACATGTGATATTTTTCTCAGACAATATGTTGTAAGTATATCTGATTTGTTACACGCAGATTTTCAATGACAATATAAAATATTGTATTCAGAGTAATTTTATGTAATCTTAAAACAGACTGACATATGAACAATTCTCAATTGTAGGCACCTTTGAATTGCTAAATAAAACAAATTATTATGTATAATATATAAATAATAAATACATGTCAGGTTTTTCCTTATGTTCATAAGGAGCAGTGGC